>APFE030611668.1:0-15416 GCA_000404065.3 Pinus taeda | reverse complement strand
CAAAGGAAAGACTAGGGTTTTGCAGCACTACTTGGGATCCATGTGGCTTTATGTCTTGATGGTGTGTTTCTTTCAGTACTTGTAAGTTGTGTATGTGCATCATTATCTATTGAATCTTCTCTTATTAAGAAAATGAAGTGTTAAGGTAGAATCCATGAAATTGCTATGCTCTGCCTTTAAATTTGTTTAATATTCTATGTTTTCTTCAGTTTAAGGAGAATCCTTGAGACTCCTTGCTCTCCTTAGCCTCTCACCGGTCTGATCTATCCATCTCACCTGCTTTAAGGCATCAAAACAATCACCTATCTTGCCCCAAGTGGACCTCTGCAAAAACTGTGCCTCATCCCCGCACCCAAATTTGCCTTTCCCTTTATTTAAAACAAAATCATAAAAAATCAATCCTAAATTCTGTGTACTTAATACCTAGCCTAAAATCAGTCATCAATTCGGTCATCTCGATCCTTTTTGAATATCTTTTTCCGAGTTTGACCTAGAGAGAGCCCTCTCCTGTCCTCGTAGGGCTAGCTACGAGGCTGAGCGTGGTTTGATGTGGCCTTGAGTCTTGCCTTATTTCAGCCTAAGGCGGATTTGAGCGCTAACATAGTGGCGAACATACTGGCGAGAAATCTCAAATGGTTTGCTTGTTGATGAGTTTGTTTCACAAGTCTTAGATGGAGTCTGAAGTCATGCCAGGTAGCTTTTGAAACGCTCTTGCTATGCATAAGCGAAAGTAGATAAATGTTGCTTCAGTCGATCTCCGGTTAGCTTGCGAAACTTTGACTTGCAGATCACCCCAGTACCGTTGATCATTTTAGACCTTTGGATGATTGAGTCTAATAAACGATTGGCTGAATTACCTTCATTCTTTTGATCTCGTGATAAATACACTGGCTCCAAAAAGACATACAAGAGCTAATCCAGATCCGAATCCACCGCCCGTTTATGAAAATCCAAATCTGATTCGAAACTTCCTCCGTCAAGAAAGCTTCGCGACTCCATTGGTTAAATCTCATTCATGTCCCACACTTATTGAATACCTCGAAGACATTCCTTTTGATGCAAGGTTTGAATTGTCATTATTCAAGACTAAGTCCGAAAACGCTCTCGATTCTATTGTTCCAAATCCTGACTTCGTTGTACCTCTTGAATTTGAAAGGCATAATAAATTAATTGACAATTTTATCTTGAGACACCTTCAGACCACCATCCAAGCAGCCAATCTTTCCGATTTTTTGGAAGCCATATCTGCAAACATTGGATCCACCATCACGGCATCTACCTCAAGGATTCCTACTGAACCGCCTTTCATTCCTACCATTCCTTTGCAGCCTATAATTACTTACTCTGAAACTACAGCTAATTCCCCTTCTTCATCCCATATTGCTTCTCCTCCGCATACACCTCCACATACTCCCCATACAGTAGCTGCATCCACTCCGCCAACAACACCGAGGGTAAATCCACCAAGAGCAATGGCTGCTCGCTTTGCACCTCTTGCTTTACCTCAGCAATTGCATGATATGCCAGCAGATTACCAAAGTAAAATTCCTTTATTTGATGGCACTCCTCAAAGTGTTTCCGCTCAGCAGCACATAGACAAAATGGCTACTTTTTATGATTTATATGAAATTGATGACGAAGATGTAACTATGTGATTGTTTGTGCAAACATTCGGAGGAGAAGTAAGAAAATGGTTCAGAGGTTTGGGTCCCAGAAGTATACCTACCTTGGCTGAGCTTCAGAAGTAATTTCTTGATCGTTGGGAACTTAGAAAGGATCCGCTCCAGATTAATGCCGAGTACAATAATATCAAGCGAAATCCCGGTGAGTCTGTCCAAGATTATATTATCAGGTTCAATACAGTTTATAACGCTATCCCTGATGATTTAAGACCATCTAGAAAATCAGCTCTTCTTAAATTTCTGGATGGCTTTGATCCGGAGATGGCTTACTCATTACGGGTTAGAGATCCACCCACTTTAGAAGATATGCAAAAGATCGTTGTCAATGTTGAGGCAAATCTGAACGACAAGAGAGCACATTTGAAGGCAAAGAAAAGAGTGACTATAAAGGAAGAATCTACATCATCAGAACCACCTTGGCTTCGCGAGATGTTCAAAAGACTCAACCTTGATAGATCAGAGCAGCAGATTCGTAATCCAAATTACCGTGGCCAGCAGCAACCTCAGTACAGAATCAAGCAGCGTGAACCAAGAATACAAGAGCCGGCAGCCCAGCAACCAATCAAAACTCCACTTTTGCATAATTTTGTAACTCCAGATTCGGATGAAGATGCTGATGTAGCAGGTGACCAAAATCACTTCTTTACTCCTAATGATCTGCCCATTTATATTACCGAAGAAGATGAGTATGGAGAAAGTTCAGGCGCTCAGCAAGATGAAGATTTTATCTCGGCTAATGATGCAGATTTAGATGATTACCAAAGAGGATATTTGAATGCCTTGTCCACTCAACAAAATCAGTATTCATTGAGGAATCGAGATGTGCCTATCAATCCCATTCAGAAAAGGAAAGAAGCTACAACACCAAAGATGGATTCACCGACACCGTCGAAGAAAGGAAAAGAGACAATTGATCCCACAACTAGCAAGATATCAGCAGCAGAAAAGACAAATCAGGCAGCTATAATCAAAGATAGAAGAGAGATTCCAGCCAAAGAAGTCGACAAAGTTTCAGCATTTAGTTTGGAAAATGAAATTTCCAAATTAAAAATATCTATTCCTTTGCCTGAAATCATGAAAAATAGCGGCTACCGAGGTCAAGTTTCCAAAATTTTGAACTTTGATCCCATGCTTGACACAGTGAACGTTGAAGATGATCAGCCCGAATTGATCTTTGGGCCAGCATTGAACGGTCAGTCCCCTGAGAATGATGTTCCTCCCTTTTATATTAGTTTGAGATTGCATGAATATGTCTTGCATAATGCCATGTTCAATTCGGGTGCTTCACACAATTTGATGCCAAAGGCAATCATGGAGAAGTTGGGATTAGACATTACCAGAAAATATCATGATTTATATTCATTTGATTCCAACCGCGTGAGATGTATCGGGCTCATCAAAGATCTGGTTGTTAGCTTAGATCAAATCTCGGCAAAAAATGTCTTGATGGATGTGGTTGTGGCAGACATTCCTCCACAGTTTGGTATGCTACTTTCGAGATCTTGGGGAGCTAAGCTGAAGGGTACTTTGCAATTAGACTTCTCTTATGCAACAATTCCAGTCTTCGGTCAAATGAGAAAGCTCTATCGCGAGCAAAAGATGAAATATATGATAACTAGTAAAGAGAAGCCGATCAATCATCCTGTAAATTATGTACATACTGATTTGGAGTCGTTTGTTTTATTTGCTGATAGTTTTAATGATATAGATAGTCAGTTAGTTCAAGCAGAAGATATACCAGAGATCACCGATAATTTCAGAGAAGTACTACAAAAGGAAAGAGGAGAAAAGCAAGCTATCATGGAGTAAACAGCTGAAGAAAAGGGGCAGCAAATGGAAAAATTAGAGGCAGTACAATTTCAGCACTTGGAGGAGGATGAAGAGGGTCTTTGGACCATGGATTTTGATGGCGCAGTAGCTAGTGATGGTGCTGGTATTGGTGTGTGGATTCGAAGTCCTTTTTCTGCTCAAGACAAAGTTCCAAGCAAGGTGAGAGTATGTTCTTATAAACTAGCATTTGATTGTTCAAATAATGAGGCAGAATATGAGGCTCTCATCGCTGGCCTAAAGATTCTTAAGACACTGAAAGCTAAGAAGATTGCGGTCTATGGAGATTCCGAGCTAGTGATCAAGCAAGTAAAGGGTGAGTTTCAAGCCAAACATCCTCATATGAGGGCATATCGTAATGCAGTCTTAGACATTTTGAAGTTGTTTTCTGATTATACCTTGACATGTGTGCCTCGCCTACAAAATGGTATTGCGGATGGACTTGCTAAGGCAGCAAGAAATTTGAAAATTCCAATGAATTCTAGCAACAAATTTGAGATTCATGTGAAGCATCGTCCTACCGTCCTAGATAATCAACAATGTTGGCAAGTTTTTCAAGATGATGAAGAGATCAATGAGTTTTTGCAAAATAAGGGTAAGTTCAAAGATTTCTCAATAGATATTGAAAATGATGATGGTGATGACAACATACAAGTAAATCAAATGGATGTGCTGCAACTTGAGGACAATATTATTCCTAAAGGTTTGATTCCTTTAGAGGAGCTGTTTGACCAAGATGATGTGGCTCGCAAACCGACACTGAGACCGACGGAAAAGGGCGTTGAAGAGGTGAACATCGGGACAGCTGAAAATCCCAAGATGGTTAAGTTATCAAGGTCATTATCCCCAAAGGTAAAAGCTGAATATATGAAATTGTTGTCTCTATTCTCTGATGTATTTGCATGGGATTATTCAGATCTGAAAACATATGATACAAATATCATCCAGCATACTATTCCTATCAAGCCAAATCAGAAGCCTTTTCGTCAAAAGTTGAGGAGAATTAATCCCAAATTGCTGCCATCAATTGAAAAAGAGGTAAACAGGTTGTATAAGTCAGGAATCATTGTGCCAATTCGATTTTCAGATTGGATATCAAACTTGGTGCCCGTAAGAAAGAAGACAGGTGAGATCCGTTTATGTATTGATTTCAGAAATTTAAATAAAGTATCCTTAAAGGACAATTATCCACTGCCCAAAATGGATCATATATTACAGCGAGTAGTTGGAGCATCAAGGATGTCACTACTCGACGGTTATTCGGGTTACAATCAGATTTTAGTGCATGAAGATGACCGTGACAAGACCGCATTCACCACTCCATGGGGAACATTTCATTATGCAAAGATGTCGTTTGGTTTGAAAAATGCAGGAGCTACCTTTCAGCGTGAAATGGACGTGGCTTTCGCCAATGAGAAAGATGTATTCCTGGTCGTTTATCTTGATGATTTAACCGTGTTTTCAAATTCTGATGAGGAACATTTGTACCATTTGAAAATTATTTTCCAAAAGTGCAGAAAATATGGCATATCGTTGAATCCGAAAAAGAGTCTTTTTGCCATGGATGAGGGCAAACTACTTGGTCACATCATATCTAAAGACGGCATCCGTATTGATCCAGCATGTGTTGAAGCCATTCAACAAATTGAACAGCCCCGGAACAAGAAAGAAATTCAGTCTTTCAATGGTAAACTGAATTTTCTGCATCGTTTTATTCCAAATCTAGCAAAGCATCTAAGGGAGATCACAAGCATGCTCAAAAAGGATAGTCAGGTAAAGTGGACCGAACAGGCGGTTAAATCATTTAATCTAGTGAAATTAGCTCTTTCTACAGCTCCTATTTTGATCAGCCCCGACTACACTCAAGACTTTATTTTATTTTCATTTGCTTCTGAGCACACTTTGGCAGCTGTGCTAATGCAGAAGAGAGAAGGTGTAGAAAAGCCCATTGCCTTTTTCAGTTGCATAATTAGAGATGGAGCATTGAAATATAACATCATCGAGAAGTAAGCATTGGCGCTTGTTAAGGCCTTGAAGGATTTCCGTGTGTACATATTGCATTCTCATATTCTAGCTTATGTTCCTAACGCAGCAGTGAAAGATGTTTTAGTACAGGCAGATCCAGAAGGGAGAAGGGGTAAGTGGATTGTTGCGTTGTTAGAATATGATGTTGAAATTAAACCCACCAAGCTGATCAAAGGTCAAGGACTCGCGCAGCTAATGGCTGAAACAAATCTGCAAATCTTAGACATAAATTTGATTGTTGCTATGTCTGATGAAGATGAGGAGAACCCATCCTTTCAGGTATCTGAAATGTTTCTTTCTTCCCCATGGTATGCTGATATTTTATATGTACTTCAGCATTTATCTTCGCCTCCTGGAATGCCAAGAAACAGAAGTAGAACATTGAAATTGAGGCTGCTAAATTTTGCATTCTCGATTCAGCATTGTTTTGGAAAGACCCTGGCGGGATGTTATTAAATTGTTTGGTAGAGGATGAAGCCCAAAGAGTCGTAGAAGACTTTCATAGAGGAGACTGTGGAGGTCATTTGTTTTGGAAGACCACGGCAAATAAGATACTAAGGGCAGGCTATTATTGGCCTTCATTATTTTCAGATGTATATAAAGCAGTTAAAAATTGTCACGAATGCCAAATTTTTCAAGGAAAGAAGAAGCTCTGGCCTTTGCCTCTCAAACCAATTGAAATCAGCACACCTTTTCAGCAGTGGGGATTGGATTTCATTGGTGAAATTCATCCGGCATCATCAGGACAGCATCGATGGATATTGACGGCCACGGACTACTTTACAAAATGGATTGAAGCAATTCCTACTCGACAAGCTACGGATGCGGTAATTATTTCTTTTCTCGAGGCTAATATTTTGTCACGCTTTGGATGTCCAAGTAAGCTAATCACATATAATGCAGCAGCGTTTAAGTCAAAAAGGATGATTGAGTTTTGCTGTAAGTACAATATTAGCTTGGGACATTCAACCGCATACCACCCTCAAGGAAACGGATTGGCGGAGTCATCAAACAAGTCTTTGATCAATATCATTAAGAAATTGTTGGAAATCAGCAAAAAGGGTTGGCATAAGAAGTTGATAAATGCATTATGGGCTGATAGGGTGAGTCAGAAAAAGTCTATTGGTATGTCTCCTTTCGAGCTGGTGTACGGAACAGACACGGTTTTTCCCACTTCACTTGTTGTCCCGATAGTCAAATTGCTTCAAGACGCGAGTAGTGAAGAAGATCCTATGCAAAGAAGAATAAATCAGATGATTCACTTGCAGCGGACATGGGAGGAGGTATTTCAAAACACTTGCAAATTGCAGGAGCGTATCAAAAGGATTTATGACCAGAAAGCAAAGGCAGGCACATTTCAGCTGGATGAGGTTGTTTTAAGATGGGATGCTCGTCATGAGGACAAGGGAAAGCATGGAAAATTTGAAAATTTGTGGAAAGGACCTTATAAGATTGCAGCATATCGCGGCCAAAATGCTTTTCTTCTCAAAGAGATGAATGGAGATGAATATCCTGGAGGGCCGATCAATGGTCGGCTGTTAAAGAGATATTACTTTTGAGTATTTTCTGCTCAATTCATCATCATTGTATATATCATTTTACTTTTGTTCTATCACACATGTACACTAACTTATCATCTTCAGTTTGGGGCCTGAAGTGAAGGCTATAATTCTGAAAATGAAAGTTAGTAGGTCTAAGTTTGTCAAGTCAGTTGTCTTAGTCTTTAGTTTGAGTCTAGTTTGGTCAAAGCAATGTTTGTTTATTCAGTCAAATTCTCAAGATTTTGTGTCAAAATAATGATTCCATCGCCCAATGAGTGAAGGCACTGTCTGCTCTTCCAAATATCTGTTTTTCTTGGCATCTCCAAGGAGCTACCATCCCCATTGGAGCCAATGTTAGATTCAGTCTAGTAGCCCTCCACCAGAGATTAAAGCTCTTTGCATTTCATAATTAGGTTTCCCATCAATGTGATCATGTTGCATTCCATTAGGCATGCCATAACTCTGCTGGAGGAGCTTGTGTCTTTAATCCCCCTCTTGTTTGGCACTGCTGGTTCAGGTTTGTTTGAGTCAATAAAGTCTTCAAAAAGTCATTTGTCTTGTTTTAAATTTCCAGGTCTTAGGTCTAGGGTTGAGTCAAATTTTGTCTTAAGAAGTCATAAAGGACCAGCAGGCCAAAGGGATGTCCTTCATAAAGCATCATTTCAACAATGTTCACTATTCTTCAGCTAAATTTCCACTTTGTTTTCAAAAACTCTGTTTTTGAAAAACAAAGGTCATTCTCTTGTTTTTTGTAAAAATTCTCAAATTTTCAAATTTTTCCAAATGTCAAAGTGCAGCCCTGGTCTCCTTTGCCAAGCACCTTGGAAGCTATCCCTGCAAAAATTTTCAGAAGAAACCATCAGTTCAACCAATTTTTCAAAGAGAAGAAACCAAAAATCAAAGCTAATTAAGTTCAAAAAGTGTCAACACTCAAAACATTAGAAAGTGGGTTTTGGGAAAATGTAAATTTAAAGCAAGCCTATAAAAGCACATTAAACTTCATTTGTAACTCATTTGCCTCTCACAAGCTAAGTGCAAACTTAAAAAGGCGATTTCATGAGATATTGAGCAAAGTTGGGCAGTCTTGGTAGTGCGCTACGCGTTGGGAGTGGCGCGCTACGCGTAGGGGAGGTTCTGGCAGTGCAAAAATACACGGCCGCTACGCGTAGAGGGCGCGCTACACGTTGGGCAGAGGGCGCTATGCGTTGGGTATTTCGCCCTAAAACCTACATCAAACTCACAATACACCTCTCTCAGCTCAAGCAACATTCAAGTAAGCTCTTTTCATGGTTGTTTTGTTAGTTTTTACAAGTTGAATATAAAGGAAAAATGACCAATATGCCATGAAATGGAAAACAAGAAACCCTAATGTTGATGTGTAAAATGCAAGACTAAGTTTGCTAGGGTTTTCAAAGATATGCTGCCCAAGGTTTTCCCATGATTCACCCTCATTTTTCCTCTCATATTCATCATCATTCCTTTTCAAATTTCACAAAATTCCTCCATAAAATCCCAAACCCTACTTAGCCCTAAAACCTACTTTGCCCCAAACCCTACACTTTCACAATTTCCTACATTTTTTCCCTTCCATAAAATTCCTCCTTATTTTCATTTCCCCTTATTCCCTCATGTTTCCCTTTCCCTAACAATTCCCTTGTCTTTATGTCCCCTTGGCAACAGCATTTGAATAAAAAGTCAAACAACATACAAAGTCAAACAGCAATCAAGTGTGTGCACAGTCAACATATAGAGTTCAACAATCTTTTCTTCAAACCATGTCAGAAACTGAATCAGATTATGAGCAGAGTGATTACAGTGGATCAACACCGGAGGAAGAAGTGCCTAGGAGGCATCACAAGGGTGGTAAAGGTGGTCGGCATGTTAGAGAGGAGCCCACCTCTTTAGCTTATTTGCAAGCTTGTCCATTTGCACTGTCTTGTTTTCGATACCAATCATGCTTTGAGTATTGTGAGAGGATCTCACAAATTCAACATCACAGGGAATTAGTCCGCTTGTTTATCCTACATTTGCACAATGGCCATGTGAACCTTGCAGGAGTGGATTTCACATTATCACCCGAGGTTGTTGCTCAAGCCACCGGGATACCAAATGTTGGGGAAGAGTGGACCAAGCGCAAGCTACTAGGCAAATTTCATTATCAACCATATATCAAACCCAGATTCGTGAAGAACCTCACTGCTGTTTTTCCTTTCAGATTCCTAAGGGAGGAGTATGCACCCTTGATGAGGCTTATCATGCGCTATTTTACTTGTGAGGGCTGATTTTCACGTTTATATTCGTACCATATCCGTTTGTTGATGCATTTTACCCGGGTACGAATGATGAACATTCCCTTTTTCATGTGCCGGAATATAGAGAAGATGGTGCCCGTAGTGCAAAGGAAGAGCCCCGCACAACAACTCAAAAGCATATATCAATGTGCATTGATCGAGATCATAGTGATGCATCAGCTGACACAGCAAGGTATTCCATGGGATGATTTCATTTCTCGCGACTTCTTCATAGCGCCACATCCACCTCCTGAGATTGTTCGTGATGAGGGGCCTTCACAGCAGTAGGACATTCATGAGACCGAGCATGTTGATGCTCCAGCATATGTAACATATCAGAAAGGCCCCAAAGCCTTATTTGCAGCTGCACGACGAGTACTATCTCCACCCGGGGTGGAAGGGGTCTCGTTGACTTCATCGACACAGCGAGTACTATCTCCACATCATGTGGAAGGGGTCTCGCCACCTTCTTCAGCACAGGTACAGGTTCAGGATAGGGGCAAGAGGCCCATGATTGATGAGGGCCCTTCAGCAGGTCTGGATACACATGTCATTGATATCGAGGCTAGCTCTCCTGCCTCAAAGCTCAAGGAGATCATCCGAGAGCAAAGGACCGAGAATGAGTCGCTGCACAAGAAATTGCAAATGGAAAAATGGGTGATTAACTATTTAGAGCAGCGCAACAAACAGTTGGAGGATGAACACGAGCTTTATGAGCAGCGGAAGATTCGTGAAGACCGGGAATTGGCCCGTAGGAGACCCGGTGATTTGACACCCGTAGATCGAGAATCCATGCTTATTCGGGTGAACACTCACTTGGAGAGGTTGTTGGCGAAAGCCAATAGAGACAAAGATATGCTCCGCCACATGAAGAATCATTATTGGGCCCGCATGCATGTGTGCAAGGCAAAAATGAAGGTTCTCAAGAGACGATTGGCCAAAGCACTAAAACGGAGGAAAAGGTCTGATCCACTTAATATTTTGGATGATGCCACCTTGAGGGAGCATGGCACTCAATGATACACCCCCAGCTCAAAATTTAGACAATTTGGAGCAATTTTGGTCATTTTTGAAAATTTTTGTCAAAAACAGGTTTTTTGTCCCCAACGCGTAGCGCGCCGGGCGCTACGCTTTCGTTGGGGAGGTCCATTTCAGGAAAAGTTTGCATTTTTGGATTTTTCATGACAAAATACAGCTGCTCAGTCATGGCCAAGAAATTTCATGGAGATTTGAGCCCCCAAAAGGTCAAAAAACAAGCAAAAAATGACCTTCTGCCACTGTTTGGACACACAGGAAGCGGTCTTGGGAGATTGCAATTTTGGAGGGGCAAATTGCCACTAAATTGAAAAATTCCACTTGGGCTGGAAATTAGGCATCCAGACCGTTCCAACAAGCCCACTTTTGCCTCATTTGGATGCCGGGAAGTACCTCAAAATTCTCCTGAAAGGCGTGCTACGCGTAGAGAAATGGCGCGCTACGCGTAGTGGAAATTGGCCAATTTTTCACTTTCAGCTCAGGACAACGCAGCTTTTGACCAGTCTTGACTTTTCAAGGGATTTTTCACCCTCTTAGATGTAACTAAATGTAATTTCATGATTGACATGGCTCTTTTTACCTATTCTAGAAGATTCATTCATAAAATGGCAAAAAATTAATGAATGAATTGGTTTCCAAGTTTATAGAGGCAAGTTGTTTTGATTGCCTAGTTTGTAGTGCTCAGTTTAGAATTGGTTGAAACAGCTCCTAGAAGGAGGAGCTCGACCCCTAGAGGTTTGGGAATGGTTTATCTTGGTCTATATATGTAATTTTTCATTCAGTAGCAGAGGTTGGACTCTTGGGATAGTTTTGAGACTATATTGTACATATTTACGGCGTTTTTGGCAAAGGAAGACCAGGGTTTTGCAGCGCTACTTGGGATTCATGTGGCTTTATGTCTTGATGGTGTGTTTATTTTAGTTCTTGTAAGTTATGTATGTGCATCATTATCTATTGAATCTTCTCTTATTAAGCAAATGAAGTGTTAAGGTAGAATCCATGAAACTGCCATGCTCTGCCTTTAAATTTGTTTAATATTCTATGTTTTCTTCAATTTAAGGAGAATCCTTGAGACCCCTTTCTCTCCTTAGCCTCTCACCGGTCTGATCTATCCATCTCACCTGCTTTAAGGCATCAAAACAATTGCCTATCTTGCCCCAAGTGGACCTCTGCAAAAACTGTGCCTCATCCCCGCACCCAAATTTGTCTTTCCCTTGATTTCAAACAAAATCATAAAAAATCAATCCTAAATTCTGTGTACTTAATACCTAGCCTAAAATCAGTCATCAATTCGGTCATCTCGAGCCTTTTCGAATATCTTTTGTCGAGTTTGACCCGGAGAGAGCCCTCTCATGTCCTCGTAGGGCTAGCTACGAGGCTGAGCGTGGTTTGATGTGGCCTTGAGTCTTGCCTTATTTCAGAATAAGGCGGATTTGAGCGCTAACATACCATACACTAATCTTTCATTCGTTTTTCTTTACCAATATGTCATATCCTTTGCTTGTAGTAACGACTCTGACTTGGTTCATTCACACAATGGTGCCATTCAGATGTTACCTGTCATATGGTTAAGTCCATGTTCATATATTAATGGTCTATCCTGACAGTTCGTAACAATTTCATATTGTTTGCACAATGGAATAACACCTCTTAGTAATATCTCTTAGCAACCTCCTTCCCTCATTGCACAAGTCACCACATGATAAATTTAGGTCATAAAACTCTATCCCTAATTTCCACATGAACTTGGGACATTTTCGACAAACCCATTGCCCAGTTTTGACTTAGAATCGAATACCACCAAAAAGCATTTGTCACAATATTTCTTGGTGACTTCCCAATGGTGTGCGAGCTACCAGAACTATGGCACATGGTGTTGTGTAGTGCAACTACAACGCAGAATAATTATTGCGACGGTTTGAACAATCACGGCTAGTACAAGTCGTATCTCTAATTAAAATGAGTGTCACAACTAGTTGAACAATCATGGCATGGTGCTAGTTGTTGGCCAAGAGTTGTGGAACAATTGAGCCAAGAGTTGTGGACAAGTCTAAATTGAAGGTTGTGTGTGTAGGATGACTCGAGAGCTATGCTCTTATATTATATTTGGCACAGGTCAGTTCAACATGTGAAACAAATTTTTATGTATGTTGTAAACACTTAGATTTTGGAAAGATATAATTGTGTGGGGTACTATGTTGCAAACTACTCCAAGTATATATGTAAGTTGCATATTGCATTTCTATTATGCATAAAATTTGAATTCTGGTTGTAAAAAAAATATTTGTTATTGAATCTCATTTAATATTTGAGGAGCTTATTTTTAACAAGATTGAAATGTAGATAAATTGGATTGGGAGTGGTGCTTGGCATAGTGAAAGTCACCTTGCTCCAATTTTTTAGTGAACAAAGAGATGTCTTGGAGCTCTTCAATAGAAATTATTATTGCAGTAGCCTAAATTTCTTTAAGTTAATATTGAAGATGCATTCTCTTATCTCTAATGTTGGTGTTGTGCTTATTGGGAAAGAGGAATACCATAAATGGTCAAGAAAGATCAAGCACACACTTATCTTTAATGACCTATGGAAGGTGTATGTGAAGGAGAAGGTGACAATCAACCTACCAAGCCCACCTCAGATAAAGATCTCATCATATGGGTGAACAAGAACAACAAGGCCTATGCCTTGGTTGTTGATTTGTAAATGAAGAGGTGAGTTATCATATAATTCCAATTACCATTTCTTTTGATGCATTAAATAAGTTGAAATATTTATATAACTCACACTCAGAGCTCGAGGTAGTCTAGTTGATGATCAAACTTTTCAACCTGGCGTTAAAGGATGATGATCCCCTGGTCCTAGCCTCATAAATTAGAACTATCATGCATGATGTAGAAGCCACTAGAGTTAAAATGGACATTCCTCTCACAACTTTTGTCAAGGCTCTATATCCCACATATTCTCACTATCTTGAATCCTTACAAGCTAGTTCCCAACTTAAGAATATTAATTTTGACACCCTTGTGGATAATTTTACAGAAAGGGAGAAATATTTTGGGAAGAGGAAGAAAATTGCTCAGTCTCTGAAGAAGCTCTGTGCCTTACACAAACATAGAGGAGTTAGACACAAGATTCTTCTATAGGAAGAGGGGTAGAAGAGGACGTGGAAACAAGAATAAGAGAGGTAGGGGGGTAAACATCATCAAGGAGAAAATTTGATCTCCATTGTAATCACTGCAACAGAAAAGGACATGATGCATCCACATGCAAGCTCTCTTGGGACAAAATCCAGTAAGAACAAAATGAAAAGAAAGGTAAGTGTCAAGTCCATGGAAAGGTAAAACACATGAATATGCTCATTATATTGTGGCCATTACAATATTGGAGTAGAATATATGTTTCATACTACATTTACTTCTTGGAAAGATGCATGCCTACTTGATAAAGGTGCAACATGTCACATGACCTTTCGGAAATATTTTTTGAAGACATCAATGATAATGTAGATGGAGTTGTACACTTTGTAGAAAAGTCAAAACTCAAGCCATCCAGACTTGGCACCATTAGAATCAAGCTTCCTAGATTCCTTGGATTTCTCATGCATAATGTTCTCTACCTACTAGAGTTATAGAGAAACGTGTTGTCCCTTGTTCACATTTTCCAATAAGGACACTCCATTCACATGGTTGATGGAAAAATTTAGGTGACAAAAGCATTAGAAAGCATAGTTTTCAAGACTGGAATAGATGAAGAAAGATTCGTGAACCTACAAGGAGTGTCTACTATGCATACAATTCTCAGTATAATGAAGGTACATTGTCATCGAGTCTTTTATGGCATGCAAGATTTGGACATATGAATTATGATAGTCTTTGCTTATTGATGTAACACCCTCCTCTCAGGCCTACCCAAAGTAACCATGCCAACCGGGGGTACACATGAGACGAGAGGCTACTATGATAAGATTTGACCTTGTATGTGACCTCAAGGAAGTGGAATCAATGGAATATCACACACAATCATCCAACATCATCAACAAAACCCTCAGGAGACAAGTCAGCCCCTCATACATCCTATCCCTGGGTACCACTATTGTTTTAGGTCTCTTATGCCATAGCCACTCTCCTGTTATGGGAAAGAAAGCGACAAGCAACCTAAATTCGCTCTCACGGGCCTGCCTACCAGCGACCTCGGGATTTAAGCCGCTTTTTCAAGCACAGAGCCTAGGCCACTGCCCAAAATGGAATGATAGCTTGAAATCAAGAAAAGTACAGGGAAAGAATGAAGCAAAAGAAATAAAATCAACAAGACATTAACCAAACCCCTACTAGCCATGACAGGCATTTCATCAAAAATATCATCGATGTGTAACCTACAGGTGTAAACAACATAATTAAGTGTAGGGATCTCATACTTATCTAAGAATCGTTATGAACCATTGTTCCCTCATGCCATTTGTTGCATATTCATATATTAGGTCATAGACACATTATCCATTCATATACAAGTAAAAACATGCTAAGAGCCATACATAGTTGTTGTCATAAAATATGCATATAACCAACATAATAGGAGCAGAAATACAATAAACATATCAGCCATCAAAATCCATATATACATCAGTACCTTTACACATTAAAATCAAGGGAATGAATTTCTCATTATTGAATGCAATAAACCAACCGGAGATGGGACTACCACATTCCACCCTACCATAGAATGGCTAAGCCAAAAATCTCTTCAACCATTCACCCTCGTGCCGTATTCCAAGCATGAATGTGGGATCTCATAGAACACATCAATCAAAACTCACCTAGGGCTTCCAGAGGCCATCCACGTCAACCCATCAAACAGTGATTCCACCTCATGGTCGAACATCACAAAACCATCATCAGATTGTTCTCCATCCAAGCCTTCCAAGGCTTCCATAGCGTTTTTCCAACCAAGGCTTCCAAAACTAGTAACTCAACCCACAACTTATACAGGGATTCCAGAGCATTTGTCCAACCAAGGCT
>APFE030611660.1:72771-94796 GCA_000404065.3 Pinus taeda | reverse complement strand
GGAGGTGCAGTCAGTTGGATGAGTAAGAAACAATCTGTAGTGGCACTATCAACTAGCGAGGCAGAATACATGGCAGCCACTCATGCAAGCAAGGAAGCAGTTTGGTTGCAGAGATTGTGTTCAAGTATGGGGTTAGTACAGGGAGCTATAAGGATAGACTGTGACAGCCAAAGTGCAATTTTCTTGGCAAAGAACCCTGCTTATCATACAAAGACAAAGCACATTGATGTTCAATATCACTTTGTGAGGGATATGATAGAAGACAAAAAGGTGTTGCTGGTAAAGGTGGACACTTTGAAGAATACTGCAGATGCATTGACAAAATCTATGAGCTCTGAGAACTTCTCTTATGTGTTATGCTCTTGCATTGTTTATTTTTCTGTGATTTAGAATTCGTATGCAGGTAATTTCTGTACGGGGTTAAAACCTACACATTTGATGAGCATTCTCATAAGCCGCATGGGATTATCCCAGCCTTTCCCATATGTGTTGGTAGGAAAGTCATCAATATCGAAGTAGAAGTCATTGATGCTGACCTAGATTACAATCTCCTCTTAGGAAGGAATTGGGTATATGTAATGGATGTCATTGTTTCAACTCTGTTTTGTGTCATTTGCTTTCCTCATGAGGGGAAAATAGTCAAGGTTGATCAATTGGATTATTCTCCAATTGATCCTCGAGAAACTTAGGATATTGTTCCTTTAGTGGATAACCCTCGTCCACCTACTGAGAATCTAGGAGTTAGGATGTATTCTTCCTTGATGGGTACATTTGATTTTCCCTCTCCTATCACTAGAATTAATGTCGTTTCATCATCCAAGGAGTCTTCATAGGAAGATTTGTTCCGAACTCATTATTTTTTAGACCCTTTGACCTTGCCTTCACCTATGACCACATTAGCTGAAGGACAAGTTGGTGGAATGGCATTTCCTATGTCTACAGCAAAGCTTAGATATCAGCCTATCGTCAACTCTGTAGACAACCATTCTACTCCTTTCTCTGAAGAGGATCTAGATTATGATGTGGCCCCAACTTGGACCCTTGATTCTACCTCCGCTATGGGCTTCTTAGACACAGTTTTACCTTCCGAGGAAGCAATCCTAGAAGTAATGATGGGTGTAGATCGACCTTGGGAAGACTTACACCATCGTTCATACTTTCTTCCTCCATTGCAGGAAGTAGAATCTAGGTTCTCTGAGCTCTTTACTAGTGATGTGTGTACCGATATCAAACCTTTTGGCTCCAGCACACTTTTATGCCGAAGGTAATATGTCGGTGATTTCAAAAAAGATGCCTATAAACATCTCTAGGAACCCTAACGTTATCAAGAATCTCTTCATTGGAGTTGAATGTTCCCCTGAATAAATTCATATTTACACCAACTTTTTAAGGTGTTTCGAGATGTATTCGCTTGGTCTTATGAAGAAATTCCTGGCATTGATCCATCCATAGTTCAACATGAGATCAGGACGTATGAAAACGCCAAGCCAATTCGCCAGAAGCTTCGATCGATTAATCCTAGGAAAGCAGCAGCCATTAAAGGTGAAGTAGAGAAGCTACTTAAGGTGGGTTTTATATACCCAGTTCCTATTATGGATTGGGTTTCTAATCCAGTCCCTATGGACAAAAAGCAAGGAACAATCCGAGTATGCATTGACTTTAGGGACCTAAACAAAGCTTGTCCCAAAGACAATTACCCCACACCCTTTATTGATCAGATTATTCATGAGTGTGTGGGTAATGAGATTTTCTCCTTCATGGATGGTTTTTCCGGTTATAATCAGATCTCTATTCATCCTGAAGATCAGCATAAGATAGCTTCTATATGTCCATGGGGTACCTTTGCATATAGAAAGATGCATTTTGGACTCAAAACTGCTGGAGCTACCTTCCAACGGGCCATGTCATATGCTTTCCATGACATTAAACATATCATCGAAGCATACTTGGATGATCTAGCTGCTCATTCTTGAAAAGTAACTGATCATCCTAGTCACCTTCGATTCAGTTTTGAGCGATGTCGATTTTACAAAATCTGGTTGAATCCCAATAAGTGAATTTTCGCAGTTACATCTGGTCAGTTATTAGGGTTCATTGTGTCAAATGAAGGGATTCGAGTTGATCCCTTCAAGGTAGAGGCAATAATTTAGTTGCCTCCCCTGTCCTCAATTCGGCAACTTCAAAGTCTTCAAGGGAAAGCTAATTTCTTAAGAAGGATTATAACAAATTATTCTGAGATCACTAAAGGGTTTATGTGTTTGCTACGGAAAGGAGTTCCATATGTATGCGACGACTTTGCGCAGTGGTCATTTGATGCCTTGAAACAGGCATTAGTCTCTGCCCCGCTTTTGAGTCCACTGGATTATGGTAGGGATTTCCTTTTATATCTCGCTGCTGCAGAATCAACCATAGGTATGGTTCTCGTTCAGGAAGACGATGCTCTCATGGAGCATGTGATTTATTATTTGAGTCGAGGCTTGATAGGTCCTGAACTTTGCTATTCTCCTGTTGAGAAGTTGGCTTTGGTAGCTATCCATGCTGTCTAGTGGCTCCAACATTATATCTTGCTACGCAAAACTTTTGTCTTAGCAGCGGTCAATCCATTCCAATTTTTCCTTAGTAGGCAAGTGATTGGGGGCAAATATAATCGATGGATATTCATTTTACAAGAATTTGATATCGAGTTCTTTTCCGCCAAGTCTAAGAAATCTATGGTTTTTGCGGACTTAATTTCCGAGTTGCCTTCTGGAGACGATACTGTTTACGAGGAAATTTTTCCCAACGAACATTTATTCCTCATCTCTTCACTCAACCCGGAGATATCATTATCTATCTCCAAACTTCAAAGTTTCCCTCTACTTTCTCTAAGGATGAACGCCGAAAATTACGTCACCTGGCCAAGAACTATGTCATCATTGGTGATACATTATATCGTCGAGGGGTTGATTCAATCCTTCAGCATTGTTTAACCCTAGAGGAAGCAAAGTCAGTGCTCAATGAGTGCCACAATGGAGCTTGTGATAGTCATCTTTCAGGGCTTGCTACAGCCCAACGTATCTTGCATGCAACCTACTTTTTGGCCTTCGCTCTTCAAAGATTGTGTTGAAGTAGTCAAACGTTGTCACCCCTGTCAAGTTTATACTCAGAAGATGTGTGCACATCCATCTCCTCCTTTTCCCGTTATCACTGTCGGTCCTTTTACTAAGTGAGGTATTGATTTTACAACTTGTAATCCTCCATCAGCAGCAAATCACAAGTACATTATCGTGGTCGTAGACTACTTCATGAAATGGGTTGAGGCCATGCCCACTTATAAAAACGATAGTGAAACAACAGCATTGTTCCTTTTTAATCAGATTATCTCAAGGTTCGGTATCCCGAGAGAGATTGTCATTGACCATGGCAGTGATTTCCAGAACCAACTAATGTTTGAATTGGCTCTTAAATTGGGTTTCTAGCAAGAGCACTCGTCTCCATATTATCCTCAAGCTAATGGACAGGTTGAGGCAATGAACAAAACCCTTAAGACGATCCTGCAAAGGATGATCAACAAAAATCGATCCAATTGGCATCTTATGTTGTATCCGACCCTTTGGGCATACCAAACCTCCGTAAAGACTACTATAGGTTTTACACCTTTTCAGTTAGTTTATGGGATGGAATCTATCTTTTCTATTGAATGTGAAATTCCATCTCTTAAGTTAGCTATTGAGCTCCTTCCATAGACCTCTAGTCTCGAATAGCGCCTCCTTCATTTGGAACATCTCGATGAGTAGTGTCAAGATGCCGCCATAATCAATGAGGCTCATAAGAAAAGGCTTAAAACTCAGTTCGATATGGTCGTTCGTCCTTGAGTCTTTTCTGAAGGTGACCTTGTCTTGGTCTATGACCAATATAAGGATGCCTTGGGGGAAAGCAAGTTCAAGCCTATGTGGTACAATCCCTTTATAATTAAATGATTTTTAGAAAAAGGGGTGTATGAGTTAATCAATTTTGAAGGAAACAAATTGGTAGAGCCCCAAAACGAGCTCTACCTCAAGAAGTACTTTGCTTAAGTAGCAGCTAAGCAATGGCTTCTTTGTATATTTTGTATGTTTGTACATATCTCATTGGGATTTTTTGAGATCGACACTTTTTGGCCTGCTGTGGCAGGTGTTGATGGATGACTCGGTCTATTTTGGATTCGTTGATGGTGCTAGTCGGCACACTTGCAACCTCGCTTCCGCAGCTTGGGTAATCTACTGTCCAACTGGTCAGTTGATGGTGTCAAGAGGAGTATCCATTGGTCCCGCTTCAAATAATATGGCCGAGTATACTACAGTCATTAACTTACTATCTTAAGCAATTTCTTATAAAATCAATTTGTTGGTAGTCTATCTTGATTCATAATTGATAGTGTCACAATTGAATAACATTTATCGGGTAAGGGATCCATGTTTATATCGCCAGTATTTAAGAGTCAGGTTGTTGCAAAGATCATTTACTTATATTAATTATTTTCACATTCCAAGATCTCATAATTCGTTAGCTGATTCTATTGTTAATCAAGCTTTAGACTGGCACATCTCATTCATTCATCACAATAAAATCAAGCATCAAAAAGTCGAAACTGTATATATATATATATATTATATAATATATATATATATATATATATATATATATATAATATATATATTATATATATATATATATAATAATAATATATATATATATATATAATATCCCAAGTGTACATAAGTGTGTCCAAAATAATATACAAAAGTTGGGACTCAAATGCCCATAATCATGTCCAATAAATCTAATGCCCCGGCTCAGGATGAGTGGCTAAGTATGCGACTACTACTTTGGCCACACGCCTAAGAGTGTGAACCCAATCTCGTGGCATGCCAACCACATGATGCTGCATGTCTATAGGGAGATCCTCTACAGCCTCCATTGGTACTCGGTGAGTTAGTCTCACCAAGTGCCGCTGAACTGTGTGTAGAAGTTGCTCTGTGTCCACAACCACCTCTTAGGCACCTCGGTCGCGACGTCCATGCCATGGGAACCCATCTGGTTGTATTGGCTCAATATCTGGAACATGATCATCATATTAGTCATTTGAATCCTATCAAACATATTTTTCAAAATTCATTATTATATTTGAAAAATCATAAAAAAAAATCAAAATTAAAAACATTTGTTGCCTACATCACTCCATGTTGCAGTTGGTGGTAAAGCTAGATCAAGGTCTCCTCGGAAGTGCATCCTAGCATAGGGGTAGTCGTCTACAACGATGATCTACTACTCCCACCAACAGAAGAAGTCATCGTCGAAAGCAATCCGTGGAACGTCCCCATCTCCTAGTCGTTTCAACAAGTCAGCCCACCTGCCCATTCGTGGATCTCGTGGGCTGATGATTGAAACTGATACTCTAGGACAGAGTGTTGGGACCCTCTCAAAGAAGAAAGAACACAAAATGGTTCCATACCCGAAGGTTTTTGTCTACCCCTTCCTGATATAAGTAAGTTGGCTCTTCAGGTTGGCGAGAAGAGGAGTACACCAATCAAAAATTGTGGTGAGACAGTCTACCGTGAAGCTCATGGATAACCATGAAGCTTGGTGTAAGGAAGTTGATCATTCACTCTGGCTATAGTGAACAGGATGATCCTAAATGATAAACTCTCCATATGCTTGATTGGAATTTGACTTCCAATCTTTTCTGGATGACCGGGGCAGTATATATGCATGTAGTCCTCGATAGAGAGACTGCCTCATGATTTGCCTGTGGAATGTACTATCTCTCCCCTCCAGGAAAGGCCTGTGATAAAATAAATATCCTCAACCTCTATCTTGAGTGGAATTTGATCAATCATAAATGAGTCATCCTCGATGCTCCAGTAGTGAATGAGCATTTCGAGCAAGCGAGTGTTTGCTTTCATGTTTGGCATTTTAAAGAACTTTAGCAAACCTCATCCTCTTAAGGCATCCAGGGCATTAGGATCGTTCATAACCTCATCATCCACTAAGGCATGCTCTCTTTCTCTCCAAGTGACTGGCATCCTAAAGAAAAAACAAATTTGGACCGTTAGATTTTTTTTTTGAAATTTTCACAGCGTACGCACGGGTCTATTTCATACACAATCGCGTCTAGGGCCTACGTATACGCAGGTTAAATATAGCCAACCCGCGTATATGCCGTGAATTTTTTTTGACAATAATTCAATGGTGAAACTTGAATTAAAAATTCTAAAACCGATCACAATTGAATGCAAGATAAGTTTAAGGGTTACCTGGTGATTTTGGGAAGATTTGAACGATCGAATTTGGCGTATGGCAATGTTTGCTCCTTTTGCTCCACTCCTTTGCTCTCAAATCAAATGGTGATAATGGTGAGTCGAAAAACTATTTTATAAGATTTGAAAATGTAAAAATTTTTCAAAACTTGATTTTGTTTTGTCTCATGTAACTTTTAACTTGAGAGCTTGGAATGTCGAGAATGGTTTCATTTTCAGGACATTTTGGACGCTTTTTCGACAATTTCGAGATGATTCCATGACTTCTGGCCCGTCATGTCAGGTATCATTTTCTCACTGGCATATAGGTTAGGGAAGCCATTTTTTTCATTGCATTATGCATACTAGCCTCCATTTGTCGATACACTTGCCATAGGGTTGATCCCATCATGTTATGGTTCGTAAACCACCTTCACTCGCCGATTTTTAAATGCAAGGTTAGGGTAGCCATTTTTTTCGTTGCATTATGCATACCAGCCTCCATTTGTCGATAAACTTGCCATAGGGTTGATCCCATCATGTTATGGTTTGTAAACCACCTTCACTCGTCGATTTTTAAATCATGACATGATGGTAGAGCCATCCTTTTCATGGGCATCGTAGTTAGCACCTCACTGACATTTGTTGCCCATGCTTCTTCGATTTTAGTAGGCTCAGAGTCCTCTATAGTCCCACCATGACTTATGCGATGAAGACTCATTCCTCTTTGCTTCTTCGCTTCGTTTTGGCCTTACACCCTAGACGCTCCTTTGTGTTGAGTTGTATTAATGCATTGCATTTTGACCATTTGAACCTTTTGGCCTTGAGCTAGCTTCACTTGGACTCGTGTTTAAGCCAACTTTTGACCATGAGGATTGTAAAATCAAACTTGCATTCCCTTGACTTCTGCAATTTAACACACCTTGACCCGTGTAAGGAACACACCTTTGAGTGTCTTTGACCAGTTTTAACCTCCCTGCATTGAGCATAGGATTGTTCCAATCCCAAGAACTAGATCATCTGTTTCACCAACACTCACTCTTTCCATTGTACTATAGAATTCTTTTATTATTTTTCCAGCTTAAAGAAAAAGACAAAAAAATTATATATTCCAAAAAGATCGAGAACGGGACAATATTTCCACTTATTGTTGACAGCTAAAGTCAATTGTGTCGCCCTTGAACAAAGCACTCAAAACAAAGTCTCATCCATTTGGGTGGGATTTAGTTTGACTTATGTATGCCTTAACCTTGTTATTGAGTCAGTTCTCCCCCATTGGTTATCTCTCCCAATCATATGGAGGGTTCGTTCATGCCTCCTGCATGACAAACTTATATAGAGTCATCATATGCAAACATATAGTCACATTGGGTTGTCCTTTTGTTCAATGGAAGTTAGCCTGAGTCGGCCTCTCTGCGATGTCTTTTGACTCATTTTTCAGTTGACCATCCCTGGTTGTCAGTGTTTTGTCTATCATCACATCATTTATATTGTTCCTTTACTCATGCTGGTTTGAGAAGGTCTCCATTGTCTTCTTGCTGTCGGGTCTTGTCCTTATCAATGATGACATCTTGCTCTGAGGACAGGCCTAGAGCCACACCCTGGCCCTATTTTCATTATTGATAGGTCACCTTGTGCTCAGCATCGATCAGTATCATGGGTCTTTGACTCAGTGGTTTCCCTTGTGTTCGACATCTGCTTACACTATCACACATTGGGATTAGTGTAGTAACTTGGTTTCCATTTGACCCTATTGGTGGATGCCTCACCTCTGTGTCAGCTTTCATTATTGGTTGGTTTAGAGGGTTTCTGTTGTGCACTAGCCACATCTTGTGTATGTCGTAAACGTGCTTCAGTCAGGTTACTACATCTTTTTCGTCTGATTCCTTCCACATTATTGGCCTATGGGTTACACTCGTGCTAGATTGATGAAGGATGCCTTAATGCCTTCCTTCTAGTGTATATTTCCTTATCGACTATGACTCATTTCTCTAGGGCAAAGATCTAGAGTCCATTTGGCAGTACCTTGGGGTTTGCAGCCATTAGTGGTAGATCCTTCGCTATCAATAGTGGGAAACCATCATTGTCTCCTGATTGATAGATTCTTACAGGTGTTCAACTCCAGCTCATTTATTCACACTTGTTAGATTGTACTGGGTACCTTGACGCTCATTATCATTATCGGTGAGTGGTCTCGCATTTGTTAACGGTATACATCAATGACTGGTAATCAAATGATTTGTCACATGGTCGACTTCAGATCATTTATTCCCATGGTGTAGAAATGTACCACAGCGGTCGGTGAAGACCTTAGGTTGCATCAGCATTCATTGGTTCACTTGACAGTTTCTCCTGTTGCCACTAGTTGATACCACTCCACCTTATATGTTGCAGTCTTTCATGGAAACATTCTATCTGCTAGAATCTAAGTTTATAGTGTAGTACCATCTTACTCCATCATGTTCATTTGGTACTTTTGGGATCAGTCTTGGATATCAGTGATCAGCTTCATCCTTCAGCATCATTGACATTCTTATATGTGATATTCAGACATGTACTTGTTCGATCATGATCAGATGATCCATTATGTATTTTCCAGTCTTTAATACTTGTATACTTAGTGGATCTGCTTGTACTTGATATGCAGACATGCTTTACTTTCTCTGAGCATGGGTATGCCCGCCTCAGAAAGTGTTTCTTTCTGATCTCCTTTTGTGGCTTGGTAGGCTGAACTCTGGTGAAGTCCTTCTTAGTTTTTGACAGGTTTCCTTTCCATGCACTTACTTAATACATTTCAGCCATCATGTACCCCTTCTGACCTCATATATTAGGGGGCATCTGTTATAGCTCCAAATCTCACCTTTCATGTTTGTGATGCTGCACTCATGGCCTAGGGCAACCCCTCCTTCCAAACTTGGTCCAAATACTTAAAAAACAATGTTTTACTCACTATACACGACATTTCTCTGAGCTAAACGCGTGTGTACGCAAGTCTGTGTATACCCAACCCGCGTATATGTCTTAAAACACTTAAAAAAAGTTAAATATCCTTAAGTTCGAGCGGAGATCACGGGTTTTACCTATTGATTACCTATTAGTGTCTTGGCCCAACTGTTCCCAACGAATTCCCAACTAAAAAACTACTTTGGGAGAAGTATAAAAAAGCTTCAATGGGAAGGCCTAAGAGAGGAGAGAAGAGAGAAAAAAGTAACTATGTTGAGATTATCCCTGATCAGGTCTGAAGATCCTTGTGCTTCCAGCACTTCCCCCATTATAGGAAACCCTTGTTTCCTTGAGTTATGATGTCTCTCCATTGGTTGAGATATCCTTGAGTGAGCCATGGAAGGAGTCTTCATGCTTATGAGGTCAATGTTATGATTTACATATGAATGGTTGTTTCAATTGTATAACTAACTACCTTTCAATATGCTATGAAGTTGATTTTCTTATGATGCTTGGTCCATGTACCGCTATGCTTCCTTGAATTGATTTCCTTGCAGGTTGAAGGATCGAAAGGAACTCCAAGAGGGTTTGGACCCTAGCTGGATCTACCCAAACGAAGGACCCCCAGGTGCACCTCTCTTCGCGTAGTTTGTTTATATTAGTATCATGGCTGTATGGGATGCTTGTTTTTCTTTTTAGATAACCCTCGATTTGCCAGGGTATTGACCCAAGACCCTAGGGGACCTTTTGTCCCTAAACAAAAAGCATCATCAGAAAAGGTATGTGGGACAAACTTCAAGATCTTCACTCAAAAGGAGCATTGACCATGACCTATAGTCAAGAAGATGATGAAAATCAAGAAGGAAATACAAAACCCATTAAGGAAGATAAAAATAAGAGTGAAGATATCAAGGCCAAAGAAGACCTAGAAGATGAAGAAAATAAAGAAGACTTCGAAGAAAATCTCATGGAAAAACTTATAGCTTCCCTAGAAGAAATTAACAATTTTAAAAAGGAAAATGAGGAGCTTAAGAAGAAATTACAAGATGGTGACCATAACCTTGACAAGACAACGAAGGAAGTTGACCTATTCAAGCTTCAGGTTTAAGAAAGAGATAAGGAGATTACCAAGCTAAAGGAGGACTGTCATCAAGATAAGAAAAGACATAATGAAGAATTCATATCCATGACAATCAATTGGATAAAGAAAATAAAAAGGAAGACACCTTGTCAATCCACCGTGAACAAAGAGACAAGATCTTGAAAATATGTGAAGCATAAATTGGTCAATACAAGGAAGAGGTCTCCTCCCTTAGATCTCAACTAGAATAACCAAAGAAACAAGAACAAGGAGCTAAGAAGGTGATGGAAGCTTTGGCACCCATAGAAGGACAAGTTGATGATGCGTAAAAGGAAATAAACACCATTATATGCCAACTAGAAGAAAAGGATGATGACATCTCCAAATTAAGATCAGAAATCTCTTCACATAAGGCCCAAGCAAGTGAAGCAACCAAGATGAAGGAATAAATGAAGATTAGTCTAGCAGAGAAGGAAGAAGTATGTAACTTTATGGAAGAATAAATTAATCTCCTATAAAAATGAAGTTGATCATCTAAACAAGAGTCTAAAGAGCTCTCAAACTGTAGATGACATCGTAAGTCATCAAAAATATCCTCTTGTTAAACCAGGTCTTGGCTATGCAAGTGAACCCTCAAGTAAGAATGATGCAAACCCTAATGCTTCAAACCACAAGGATGTGAAGAAGCCTGGAAGAAATATTGATGCCCCCGATTCCAGCAGAAGAAGATATGCAAATGGTGTCAAAGATGCAATAGGTAATGGACATCATCAAAGGATCCCAAGGCAGAATGACTTTAGAATTACATCAAGGAAATCTCCATCCTTCAGGTACCAAAGTATATCTTTTGGTCATTGCTATTCTTGTACAAATTTTG
Organism: Pinus taeda; assembly: GCA_000404065.3. Classification (NCBI taxonomy): domain Eukaryota; kingdom Viridiplantae; phylum Streptophyta; class Pinopsida; order Pinales; family Pinaceae; genus Pinus; species Pinus taeda. The sequence continues at coordinate 83,638 of APFE030611660.1, read as the reverse complement.
GGCACATGGAAAAAGATTATAGGGCGTACTAGAAGGAAAAATATAATGGTCCCCGTCAAGTCCCTAGAAGCAAATTTGCAAGAAGAAGTCATGATTCCTCATTCATGAACAAGATTGAATGCTTCAAGTGTCATAACATTGGACATATAGCTCATGATTGTAACTTGACTTGGATTCCTAACCAAGCTAAAAACATGACTACCAAGCCAGAAAAGAAAGTCACACAATTATGAACAAAGAAACATATTGGATCATAAAATGTCTTGAACACTCAAGGCATCAACCCATGTTGTTGATCTGATAAGTACATATTTGGCGTATATGTTCCAAGTTTTGATGATGAAGTTCTTCCAAAAAGGAGACCATGCATACTGTTGGGGGGGTTTGTGATTCTTTCATAAGTTATCTGTGAAGAGCTTAATGAAACCCTTGACGAGTCACACATGATAGATCATCTCTCGCAAGAAACTCCATCAAATAACATAATCCCTTACTCTTCCAATAGACCATTGTTGAATATGAATTCCACTTGATCGCAAGGCAGCAATCTTTCTTGAGCAAAAGGAAGAGCTAAAGGATTTTATGCAGGCAGGGGGAGTTGGTTCATTGCATGAAGATATGCAAACACATCTATCATGGACCACATTTCCAAAGTATCATGACAGGGGGAGAAACATATCTATCATGGAGAACTATGATTGATGAAGAAAATACGGGGGGAGAAATGTGACAAGAATCAGCTTGATAGGGGGAGTACTTGATCTGAAAATGGGGCACTAAAGGCTTCTTTTCAAGCTTACAACAACCTCTCCCACTTCTAAAGCTTAAATGTTCCCAAGACCTTATGATTAACCATTTGCAGAATTAAAAAGTGCTCGAAAATAGGTGTATGCTGGTGTTTGTTTTTAGCTATTAAAATGCCTTAAGTTCTATTGTTTATGCTAATATCTAAATACATGTAACAGTAAAACAATGCAGCAAATAACAAACACATAAGATAGCAATTTAATTAGGAGTTCACCCAAAACTTTTGGGCTACGTCTCTGTGAGCTATAGTCAACTCAACTAGGCTCTCTGGGATTATGGCATAAGTTCTTTTTCAAGCTCCACGCTCAACTCCACTAGTTTACACAAAACACAATGGGCTTAGAACACCATCTTATCCCTGACTCTGAAGCTCTCTGGCTTTCTATCTCTGGCTCTCACTTTGGTTCTGGCTCTCGACTCTCACTCTGGCTCTGGCTCTGGCTCTTGGCTCTCAGCTCTTGGCTCTAACTCTTGGCTCTGGCTCTTGGCTCTGGCTTTGTGATCTATCAGTGATTCGCTCAACCTCTAAGCGATTGTTTCAATAACTTTCAGCTTTCTAGTTTTTTGTTCGACCTCCAAGCGACTCCAAGAACTCCCTCAGCTATCTGCACTTCCTGCTACCTCGTCAATTGAGCTCTCTAGCTTTTTCGAGGCATCATTCCAGCTCTGCAGCTTCCTAGTTATTTCTCTGTGTAATCATTCCTTTGCGACTCTACGACTTTTTCTGCTCCTTGTCTCTTCAACTGGCCATCTGGCTCTGTGGCTCTACATCTCTCTATGTGTTACAAATGAATCATTGTCTATAAAACACCTACTTGCAGTGTGGCATAATGATCAGGGGTAGTTACAAAGGATTCAGGGCCTTCTTTGAGGAGAAAACTTGAAAATGCAACAAAATTCCAATACACAGAGATTTACCGGAAATACATTATCGAGCGCGAAATCTAGACTTCAAACATTATGAAATCACCCCTATAAACCCTATCGAGTCCGCCTTTCATCAGCATATCGCAATCACATAGGCAGGAGATCTAAAAACCTCAATACATTGGAATTCATAGAAATCCTGAAAAACCGGATTTCAAATTTTATGCAATCAGGTCTTTAAATACCATCGAGTTCGTGCTTTATCACTTATCACAATCGTAATCACATTAGCCCTGGCATCGAGGGTTACCAATCACCGATTTTCGATCAAATCCTGATCGTTGATCTGCTCCTTGATCGGACAGTCGATATCGCATTGCATGTCGCTATCGCAATGGCCCTTTGTTTCGGGGATCACCGATCTCACAACCACTGATTGAATCTAGACCATTGATCTGCACACCCAATCCATTGGTCAATATCGCATCGGCATATCACATTCACTACGGCCCAAGGGTTCTTCCCTTATAACATGGCATACACCGACGTTGATCCGCCGACGCTGATATTGCAATTGCTCCATTGCATATCGCATATCACCCAGTCACATGTCGTTATGCCTAAGGTCCCAATATCAGGCGAAGGCATACCTTCGATGTGATAAGTTGGAGGTCACAATCCAGGGTTCCTTCTGCCCTTGCCTTAAGTCCTCCGCGTAAACCTTCCAATGTGATTTTCCTTTATAAGGCCTTTAGCCAATTTTTGGAAGAATTTGTTTCCTTTACAAAGGAACAGAGGCAAGCTTCTTTTTGCAATAACTTCATCATCCAAAGTCTATTTTATCCCATTCAAGTTGCAATAGATTCAGAATGAAAATATGTCTACAATGGGACTATTTCCAAGAGCATCCTTGCACTTTCATTTTCCTCTATGAGGAACACTTTAGACTTAGAACTCTATCCAAGATCCATTTTGGATCACACCTTCCCACTAAAAGAAATTTTGGTCTCCAAAAGACTGGCATACTAATCTGGACATTACATGAGAGTAACAACACCCTCTTCTCTCAACCTCAATACACTTGCTTTGCATAGTGCCTTTGAACCAAAGCCTTTGACCACTTTCCTTCCTGGATGTGCTGGTCCTCCTGGGAAGAACTATTCTCCTCCTTCACTTCATGTAGAACTCCTGCTGAAATGGTCACGGAAGGTAGTTTGAACTTCTCTTCCTTGATCATTGATCCAAGGTGGCCCAAACCAATGTGAAGTTACATCCGCTTCACAAAAACTTTCATTTGTACCTGTTTGAAAAGTTGTCAACAACAACTGTTAACAATAACAAAAATATAGAAAACAACTAGATAGACTAAACTCCTGCTTCAACAAAAGAAACAGATTTTCACATCTTGTGAACACCTCCATGTTCTGCATACAAATGATCCACTAGATAACAAGCCCACAAAACATTCCTTTAAAACAAATGACCCTTCAAGTCAAGAATGTAGAAAAAAACCATTAGGACTCTTTTTCAAAAGATGAAACACTTCATCATTATCTCCATCTTGGAGACCAAATCAACTTTTCCCAAGTCAATATTGCATCACATGCATTTCAAAGCAATCAACCCTGCAAGTTAATTACACATACATGTTCAAATACAAGGAAATCATCAACATCCCTATGTTCATGCACATCAAGCTTATGCATGCATTTCATCCTCCAACTTTCGCTTAAGCACACTGTACTTTCGAAGCTGAAATGAAATATAATGTTGTAGCAATAAAGTGAGTCTCCTACTCAACTTCTCCATTCACCTTCTTGCTAAAATCCTGCAACTTGCATTCCATTAAAAAATAAATGAAAATAGATGCCTTCTATCAATAGACATGAAATTTTAATTAGATAAGAACTCTAGCCATTTCTTACCAATCCATTTCAAATGTCTTTCCTTTGTCTACACATTAGCATCAACATGTGAATCATCCTGAAACACATCATCCATGGAATCTTCCTTTCTATTTCTGCCATCTTCTCTTTCCACCCTCTTCAGCTTTTGTGGAAGCATTTCTAGATTTAGAGTCCAACACTTTTCAGCAAGATGTCCTTGCTTATGGTAGTAAGTGCAACACATGTGCATCCTCTTGACAACATGATTTTCCTTGTCCAATAGACCTTTGGCTTCTTGCTTCCTTTCCTTCAACAGTTTCCTGTATGTGGCCATTCTCATCCAACATCTAGAAACATTATGGTTATCCAAACCACAAAAGGAACATGCAATTATTTTCCCATGCTTATATGGAAATTTATCATTCTTTGCATAATCAAAAGGAAGATGATTAGAACTAGATTTATACCTTTCTCTTTCACCTTTATTGCCTTCATGAGGAGATGAAGAAAATGAAGAAGTGGCTCCCTTTGGAACACCATCAATCTCCTCAAGGCTTTCAGAGTTTCCATAACTCTCTGGTTCAAGTGTGTGCTTCTAAACACCTACATCCTGCAAATGATATTTCAAGCTATTGCATTCCTCCTTAATACAATCTTCACACTTCTGAGGTAGATGACCTGCAATGAAACTCCTTCTAGGAATTGTTTCAATGGCCTTCATGGTAGCTTTGGAACTCTCTCCATAAGACTGTCCATAGCCAAGACCCAAACACTTAGGCCGTTCCTCAACCATTATTGGCTCAAAAATACCTTGTGCATGTTTACCCAAGCCTTTTCCCTCATAGCCCATCTTGGACATTAGCTTGGAACCTATGCCTTTGGTACGCTATTCAAAAGAACCAATATAAGAATTCTTAGAAGAATTTGAAGACAAACTGGAATGGTTTACCTCTTCTTCAAGCCAATACTTGACTAAGGCTTCTTTGGCAACAAAGAGTTGTGTCTCCAACTCATGCATCCTTTTCAGGTTCATATTTTCAATATGAAGTTGCCTCTCCATTTCCTGCAATTTGTCAGAAAGCAATTGCTTCTCTTCCTCCACGGAATTCAATTGCTCTCTAAGTATGTTTCTCTTCCTTCCATCCTCATACATTTCTCTCACCTTGTCCATCATGATGAACAAGTCTTGCTTCATGTTTCCATCAAAGAATCTTGTGATGAAGGAGGAATTTGAGGACTCACTTGTAGAAGTTGTCATTATCAAAATGCACAAAAGAACTTCAAACAAGACTAACAAAGAGCTTTATTCAAGCAACCTTTTGCAACAAACCTATCGTGCTTCAAGGATTGCCTTGAGGTCATTTGGGATAAGAAGAATGCCTTCAACCGTTCTTCCTTCTTGTCCTCTCCTGGACTCAGCTAAAAATAGCTTTCCCTTCACCTTTGCAAACTCAAACAATATTTAGTCTGCAAACAGGCATACAATCAATCAATCAATCCTTGACTACCCAAACACCTTTCAAACAAGCAATCTTTGTTTTGTCAATCAAGCATTCTGATCTGATATCACTTGCTCTAGTATAACCAGCTTTGATATCACCTTCTTTGAAGGTGTGGTTAATCAATCTTGGCTCTAATACCACCTAATCTAGAAATGGGGCAGTAAAGGATTCTTGTCAAGCTTACAAGAGCTTAAATATTCCCAAGACCTTATGATTAACCATTTGTGGAATTAAAAACTGCTTGAAAATAGGTGTATGCTAGTGTTTGTTTTTAGTTGTTCAAATGCCTTAAGTTCTGTTATTTATTCTAATATATAAATACATGTAACATTAAAATAGTGCAGCAAATAACAAACACATAAGACAACAATTTAATTAGGAGTTCTCCCAAAACTCTTGGGCTACGTCTCTGTGAGCTCTAGTCAACTCAACTAGGCTCTCTGGGATTATGGCATAAGTTATTTTTCAAGCTCCATGCTCAACTCCACTAGTTTACACAGAACACAATGGGCTTAGAACACCATCTTAACCCTGGCTCTGAAGCTCTCTGGCTTTCTAGCTCTGGCTCTTGCTTTGGCTCTAGCTCTCGCTCTGGCTCTCAGATCTAGCTCTAGCCTTGGCACTGGCTCTTGGCTCTCAGCTCTTGGCTCTAGCTCTTGGCTTTGGCTCTTGGCTCTCAGCTCTTGGCTCTGGCTCTGTGAGCTATCAACAGTTCGCTCGACCTCCAAGCAACTGTTTCAGCAACTTTCAGCTCTCTGGTTTTTCGCTCGACCTCCAAGCGACTCCAAAAACTCCCTCAGCTGCCTACGCTTCCTGCTACCTCGTCAATTAAGCTCTCTGGATTTCTCGAGGCATCCTTCTAGCTCTACGGCTTCCCTATCCATTTCTCTATGTCTAATCATTCTCCTGCAACTCTGCGTCTTCTTCTGCTCCTTGTCTCTTCGACTGGCCATCTGGCTCTATGGCTTTGTGGCTCTCTCTACATTAAAAATGTATCATTGTCTATAAAACGCCCACTTGCAGCGTGGCACAATGATTAGTGGCAGTTGCAAACGATTCGGGGCCTTCTTCGAGGTGAAAACCCGAAAATGGAATGAAATTCCAATACATAGAGACATACCGGAAATACACTATCAGGTTTGAAATCCATACTTCAAACATTATAAAATTGCCCCTATAAACCCTATCAGGTCTGCCTTTCATCGGCATATCGCAAACGCATAGGCAGGAGGTCTAAAAACCTCAATACATGAGAACACACAGAAATCCCGAGAAATCGGATTTCAAATTTTATGCAATTGGGTCTTTAAATCCCATCAAGTCCATGCTTTATCGCTTATCGCAATCGCAATTGCATTTCCCCTGGCATTGAGGATCACCAATCATAAATCGCCGATCAAATCCTGGCCGTTGATCTGCTCCTTGATCAGAGAGTCAATATCGCTTCGCATGTCGCTATAGCAATGGCCCTTTGTATCGAGGATCACCGACCTCCCAACTGCCGATTGAATCTGTACCATTGATCTGCGCACCCGATCCAACACTCGATATCGCATTCGCTATGGCCCAAGGGTTCTTCCCTTATGCCATGACATATGCTAACGTCGATCCGCCAACTTCGATATTGCAATCGCTCCATCACATATCGCATATCGCCCAGTCGCATGTTGCTATGCCTAGGATCCTGATATCGGGCAAAGGCCTACATCCGATGCGATAAGTCGAAGGTTGCAGTTGGAGGTTCCTTCCACCCTTGCCTTAAGTCCTCCGCTTAACCCTTCCAATGCAATTTTCCTTTATAAGGCCTTTAGCCAATTTTTGGAAGAATTTGCCTCCTTTTCAAAGGAACAAAGGCAAGCTTCTTTTTGCAATAACTTCATCATCCGAAGTCCATTTTAGCCCATTTAAGTTGTAGTAGATTCAGAATGAAAATATCTCTGCAATGGGACTATTTCTAGGAGCATCCTTGGATTTTGATTTTCCTCTATGAGGAACACTTTAGACTTAGAAGTCTATCCAAGATCCATTTTGGATCAATACTTGGGCACCCTGTTTTCCATTGATGTCAAAGGGGGAGATAATGTTGGAAGGGAAAGAATATTGCCATCAATGACAAAGGGGGAGATTGTTATTCAAGGTTGTCAATTGATGTCAATATGGCATTGCTTGTGATGGAAAATTCTTATGATTTGTTATGTTGCCCTAAGATGCCCATTCATCATAATGCCCTAATGATGAAAGTTCTTCCTAAGGTGCCATAACCTCATGTATAATATGATATCCTTGATGTCATGTGATGACATGGTTGGAGACCATATGATGAGATGGAGGACTGTATGATGACATATATTATCGTGTGACTTTAATCCTTTATATTAAACCAAAGTTAAAGCAGGGCTTTGAATAATACTCCATTCTAGAAGTAATAAACTTTGGAATCCTTTTAGCCAAAGTTCACAAATGATAATATATCACAACGCATATAATAAAACTAAATCATAGAAATATCATATCGGTGTTATATCATATCGGAGTTTTTTTTATTGTGTGTCACCACTCAAAACTCTGATCTCCGATATGCAATATCATATATGCGACCCGACTCTCATCTCCAATCTCCGATAAGACCTAAACTCTGACTTCTGATATGTGACCCGACTCTGATCTTAAATCTTTGATAAGACCTAAGCTCTAACTTCCAATATGCGAAGTCAGCTTAATTTAATAACGATTTGATTATCAAATCGCATCCGCCACTTTATCATAACTTTTTAAATGCCATCTTTGATAATACCTAATCTTCGATTGTCGATATGGTTGCGGACCGAATTGGCTTTATCATAACATTTTAATATAACATCACGTCCTCTGTGTCATAACTTTACTATATCGCAAGTTTTGTACGATGTGTCATGTTAAAGCTTCTGATACCCAAACCTTCAATACCCATACAAAGAAAAATATTTTTTTACGTCTAGCTAACCTATACCAGGTCTCTCAAATCAGCTTCCTCCATAGATCACGTCTCTTCACTTCAAGGTGAAATACATATATATATGAAATCAGACCTTCATTTCACCATCATCTACCTTGGTCATCCATCACAGAGGTAAATACACAATTCACAACTTGTGAACTTTTCAAAAACCAAGGAAAAGAAGCTTAAGGCTGAGAAGAGGAAGCAAATTTTGATTGGGTTAAAAATTGATGGAACAATATCTCTCAAACCAGTTAAACATCCGTACCAGAAATAAGGACCAATATGCTTGATATATAAGAAGGATTTGTAAACCTTTAAGACATATCTGAAGAAATATCAAACCTCTTGGATCAGAACCCACAAAGGCCTTCATCCATTGAGAAGGGACAGTATCCGAAGTATTTTGATACTAGTCGAGGATTTGTAAATGAGCAGTATCTGAAGCATTCCATTAATAACCAAGACAATTTCACTTAAAAATTATTACTACAAACCCAGAAGAGACGAGGAGATTATAAGGATTGCATCCATTGAAGCAGCGAGGTTGTCATCAATAATGATGTTTTATGCCTTGAACATGTGATATCTAAGAAGCTAAGAGTTACATTCCTATGAAGATTTTTAAGGCATCGAACCTGTGATCTGGAGTTACAATCACCATTGCAGCTGAAACATGTGACAAGTGTGTGGACAGTCTTATGTAGGAGTTTGGACCATATTAAAAATGTGTGGACAATCTTCTGGGGTAGCTCAGAGCTACAACAACTTGTGGAGCCTTAGTTCCTCGAACCAGTGTTCAATTCTTTGTTAACACTTGTGTATAGTCACTAGCTTGAATCATTGTTTACAAGTTTGGACCAGCTCATCTCGGACTTGTTGAAGAAGTGTTGACCTGGTTTTGGAGAAGTAGTTAAGTAACTCGAATTGTAGACCTGTAATGAATAGTGAATAGTAACTAACATTATATGTGTATGGAGATTTGAGCATTGAAGAACCTTGGAACCTCTATTGAAGGAGAAAGAATTTGGAGCACCTTTTTAAGTACTCTTGGAGAATTATATTGAAGACACTTAAAATATCTCTTGAATTCATTTTGAAAACACTATTGGATACATGATATTGTGTTGAAGCCCTCATGAAGTAACTTTAGAGATATTTGTTTTGGTTATTATGAAGAGGAGTGGTGACACCTTCTAAGAATACAAGGTTGTTACTGATGAAGTGATTTGGAGGAGGAATTTCTAAAGATAGACAAGGCTTGTTGAAGAAGATATTGGGAGCCATAAACAGTCATTAAACTTATTCTAACGAATTGAAGCTAAGGGATGGAGCCTCATAGAAACAAGGTTGGTGCCTTGGAAGATAAGGTTTGGAGCCTAGAGGATAGGATTCCTCAAGATACTAGGTTGGAGGCTGTACTAGAGATAGGAATGGAGCCCTAGATATTGGTGCCTCAAATTGACAAGGTTGAATCCTTGGTAATTCCAAGTCGGTGGTTGGCATAATAAAGGTTGAAGCCTAGAAAATTGAATGTTGGAGTCTTCATCTAGGGTTGGAACTCTACACTATTATTGTACTCAATATATATGATTAATAAAATTATTTATTCTACCATTGTTCATTTTGTGTTCTAATTATAATAGATCTAACTGGTAAATTACAACAATTGAAAGGAAATATTGATTCACCCCTCTCAATATTTCCAACAACTTAATCAAATTAGACATTGAAAGGCTTGCGAACAGAATTGTCACATTTGTTCACATATGTGTCGAAGTGGACCTCAATAAAGGGTTTGTAGATAAATACTTCTCAAATGGAGGGATAGGGTAATTGGTGGATTATGAAACACTATTTTTTGTTGCAAGACTTGTCAATAGGCTAGTCATCTTTAAAATGCCTACCATTTCTTGCAAGGGCCCTATACCCACTCGAATGCTAATAAAAAGAGCTTTGTATGGAAATATCTAAAGGGACAAAAAAGATATGAGAATACTTTGTCTCACAAGCAAGACAACACACAACAAAAAAAGTAATTTGTTGTCAAATGAACCCCTTCAAAATCAGCCCCACCACATGTTGAGACTCTCAACCTTAAGCAAAGGAATCTCGTCCTTTGAACAAAAAGGAAAGCAACTCGTCCATAATTTTGGCTCTATCAATGAGTGGGAACATACCTATCCACGAATCAAATCATTCAGATAGTGACAAGGAAACAACAAATATGCTAGAACCTCTCACAATGGAACCGTCTCAAGAAAATTTCATCATCGTCTCATCTACATTTGTTCCTGATAACTCCTTGTGAGGCCAAGAGTAACTCCAGTTTGGCAGAAAACTGATTCGTCTATTATTCCATAGGTAACCCATTGTTATTTACAATAGGGAGTGATTGTTCAGTTCATCTCCCGATGACTGTTCACCTTCCCAATTTATTTATTTACATAAAATTCCCAATCATGAAGATTAGGTGTCAACATTCCCCCCCTTAATCTGAAGGGATGTTGGTGAGTCCAAGCATCATTCTAAATCTTTTGAACTTTTCTCTTCCAAACACTTTAGTGAAGATGTCTACAATCTTCTCATTTGTGGAACAATGGCATAGGCAAATTGTATTTGCCTCAACATGATATCGAATCAGATGGTATTCTGTATTGATATGCTTTGTTTGATCATGTAACTTTGGGTTCTTGGCCTAATTTATTGCAGAAGTATTTTTCAATCATGAGAGGAGTTGAATGCACTTGTTTCTCCTGCAAATCTTCTAGAATTTTCTTAAGCCACACAATTTCCTTTGTTGCTTTAGTTCCTGCCACATATTCTGC
>APFE030611660.1:49211-69710 GCA_000404065.3 Pinus taeda | reverse complement strand
TACATTGTGCCTCAACATAGTGAGCGGATTCAGGTGCTTTACCTTTGTCTGTATCATCAGTTTTACCTTTCTGTTGGTTTCTTCTCTGCTCAATTTTGTCCCATGGTAACTTGCATGTGGATGCATCATGTGATCCATTTCTTTTGCAGCAAATACAGTGTAAATCTGCCTTTTCTCCTTGAGAATGTCTGCCCCCCCTGCCTTTGAAATATCTTCCTCTTCCTCTTCGTCCACCTCTTCCTCTTGTAGAGTCTTGAGTAGGATGTTTTTCTTTATGAACAAGGCACACAGTCTCTTCAGAAGACTCAGGGGTTGTCTTCTTTCCAAAAAATTTTTCTCTTTCAGCAAAATTTTTCACAAGAGAGTCAAAGGTTACATCTTTGATATTTCCATTTGCTTGCAAAGACTCAAGATAATTGGAGTAAGTAGGATAAAGTGCCTTGAGAAAATCAATAAGAGGGATATCCAGCTCAACCTTAGTGGATTTGATATCATGCATTATAGACTTCATTTCAGATGAAAGAGCAAGAGGATCATTACTTTTGCAGTTCAAGAGTGAAGAGTTTAATCATGAGTTGGAAGATTTCAAGTGCAGAATGTGAGTCATAGAGTTCTTTCAGCTTTTGTAAAGCTTCAAAGGCAGTTGAATATGATGAAATATGGCGACTCACCTCTTTATTACAGATGCTGCAAAATGCATAAGCTTTGGGTTGTTCTTGTTTTCCCCAAATGGCAGCTCCTTTGTCTGAGGAGGCTTTTCTGGGTCACTGTCCCCTTCTCCGACACACACTCCTTTCCACAACTCATTGAAGATGAGGGTGTGTTGTATCATCCGGGACCAATCAGGATAGTTCTCCTTGCCAGTGAGAATTATTCCTACCATAGAGATGATTGAATGCATTCTGTAAAAAAAACTCTGTTGATAGAAAAAATACTTCTGCTGATATACAGTGAAATTGTACTCAAAAGGGAAAAAAGATTTCAAATACTTTATGCACTATGTTTTCTTCAAATCCCTCCAATGCTTATAAAAAAAATCCTCATATAATATATCCAACATATAACTGGACCATTCTATAAACACAGTCAATAAAACAGTGTTAACATTCCATAGCGTACGGTATTTCAGGCTCACAGCAGTGCATATTCCATATATATACCCCTTCAATGCATTCAATAGAACCCCTTCAACATACCAAAGTATTCAATAAAACTGTTGATACCACTGAACAGTTCAATACCAGAACTTGGACGGGCGCATTCCATTAAACAGCATTACCAAAAACGTTATGGACAACGTTAATACACATATACCATTCAATGTTTAAAGCAATACAGTTTTGTATTCAAACGTTCGAATAGCGCATTTAAACTATTCAAAATTTAAAGCAATACAGGTTCGTATTCAAATGTTTGGATAACGCATTTAAACTATTCAAAAGATTTTTCTCTTTGAGATTTCCAACCACAAGTATGTATTCAAACGTTTGGACAGCTCAATACCATTATGCTTCCGTTCTCACCACACCATAGGATACTCGGCTCTCACCGCACCATTACGCAGAGACCACCCAACCTTTACCATTACACTTCCGCTGCGTTCGGGCCTCTCTCACCACACCATTACGCAGAGACCACACTCACCTTCACACGGTTGTCCTTTGCAGGTTTCAGACCAACCGAGGGTTTGGACGCGCCTTTTAAATATCCCTCGAATTACGAGGAGTGGCTAGAAGGAGGGCTTTATATTCATGTGTCGGTTTCTCCAGTAATGAGGCAGTTCCTCGGCGTTTCTGAGGTTCCCCACGTAGAAGTAGTGAAAAGATCAGGGAATACGTCAAAGCTAACAGTCTCCAGAATCGTTGTTCAATCTAGGACGGGCATAGCGTTAATAGAACATCCACGGACATAGCGTTAATTCAATGTTTCAACGATACCATCATTCAACGCTGAGTTTGCAGCTGGAGCAGTGCTCGGAAGGCAACACATTATGGACAGAGGTGTCAGGGATCAGAGAATATGAAACGGTTTGGAGTCTGAGCGTATGCAAAAATCATAAATAGAATATGTCAGGGCAGCACAGGTGTGGCAAAGAGCAATGGAGCAGATCATGAGTTACAAAGACATAAAGGGTAAACAGGGAGCTGGCTCTGATACCATGTCAGGCTAGGAGTAACTCCAGTTTGGCAGAAAACTGATTCGTCTATTATTCCATAGGTAACCCATTATTATATACAATAGGGAGTGATTGTTCAGTTCATCTCCCGATGACTGTTCACCTTCCCAATTTATTTATTTACATAAAATTCCCAATCATGAAGATTAGGTGTCAACACTCCTCGGAATGGATTTACATCCTCAAGAGAAAAGGAAACAAAGGAAAAAGCCATTTGCAACCATAGGATCTAAGACCAAGAAGGTAATAAATGTAATTTTGTGTGTTGTGTTTATCAGTGATGGAAGGAATGATGTAAATTCATATTTTGGATTAATACAAATAAAAAAAACAACAACAACATCATCCACATTCAATAAAATCAATGTGGAATTGACAAATTGCAATTAAAAATATATTAATAACAAATGCAAAAGTAGTGTTGATCATAAATAAAATATTTATATATTCCACACATAATTTTTTTAAATGTCACATGTTAATTCCATGTATACATTGAAGGAATTACACATCTCATTGGTACTATACTAAAAAAAAAAAACAACAACAACAACAATTATCAAATTTTACTTTAAGTTATTATTTTATTTTATGTAAACCAAATGTCATTTATGTTAGTATGGTACATAGAAAAACTATAGATAGAACACCCTTTTGTTTTTTTAATTTTTTTAAATGTCACATGTTAATTCCATGCATCCATGGATGGAATTACACCCCTCTTTGATACTATACTAAAAAAAACAAAAGACAAACAAAAAAAAACAAAAACAAAACAAAAAACAAAAAACAAAACAAAACAAAAAACAAAAAACAAAAAAACAAAACAAAACAAAACAACAAAAAACAAAAAAACAAAAAAACAAAACAAAACAAAACAACAAAAAACAAAACAAAAAAACAAATGTCAAGTTTTACTTTAAATTGTTATTTTATTTTATCTAAGCCAAATGTCATTTATTTTAGTATAGTACATAAAAAACAACAGATAACACACCCTTGTCCTACCACATAGGAAACTATATCCAAAGGAATGACAATATATCATAAGTTCATTATAAAAAGATTATAAAGATTTTTATGCTAAGTGTAAAATGAAATAATTGTCTTTTTATCCTACTATAAAGTAAAAAGTAGGCATAATAGAAGTGATACAGAGAAAATTTGATGGTTCTTCTCTAGAAAAAAAGAAAAAAAACAAACAAACTAACTAACTAATTTCATTTATTTTAGTATAGTACACAAAAAACAATAGATAACACACCCTTGTCCTACCGCATAGGAAACTATATCCAAAGGAATGACAATATATCATAAGTTCATTTCAAAAATATTATAAACTTTTTTATGCTAAGTGTAAAATGAAATAATTGTCTTTTTATCCTACTATAAAGTAAAAGTAGCCATAACATAAGTGATACACAGTAAATTTGATGGTTCTTCTCTAGGAAAAAGAAAAAAAAAAACAAACAAACAAACTTACTTTGAGGGCCCATCCTCTTACTTCAAGTAACCTCCCTTAATGTTGTATTCAATCAACACCTCATCCACCAAGATAAGGTTGGAGGGAGTGCCCTCATGAGGTGGGGAGAGGTCAGTGTCTTGAATATCTCCATCAATATTAATAGTAATTTCAATATCAAATATCTCTGGTAAAAAAGAACCAAATTTCTGGTATATGATATATAGCTTGGTAATGATTATCTTCTAAACATAAATTGATTTTATGGTTCATCCTCCTACCAATGCTAATGGTTATATTGATATGTCTTTTAGAGCCTGATTGGTCCATGATCTCTATTTAATGAGCATGGAGGGTTGTTTGTTAATGATTTATCCAAACAAACTCATATGATTATTTTCATTTTCCATTAATCTATTTCCCCAAATGGCTATGTTTGTTAGGGTCATGGACTATTTCTCTCTCTCAATGTTTTAAACATATAATATAGTAGTGTCCTAATAATTGATATATTTGTATGAACCATTTCTTTATCAAACATGAAGGATGTATGAGGGCTTAGTTAACTCGAGAGAAAACTTATTTTATTTTGACCTCATGGGGGACATGGTTAAAAATAATGGGAAGAGAGAGAGATATAAGTTAACTCTCAAAAAATTGCTAATAGGACTATGAATAAAATGAAATAGGACAATAATCTAGAAAAGAAGTGCATAAATAAGTTGAAAACCAAATTGTATTACTCAAATACCGATGAAAGCATTGTACATAAACAATATTCATAATAATGGTAGTTATTTGTAAAAAGAGGTGTATGTGACATTAATTTGTAAAATTCAGGTAGCAAGAGGTTGAAATTACATTTTGTTAAATATCAAAATATTAAAGAGGAAGAAAAATAAGATCCAAAAACCTAACCATATGAATTAAGGTGAGCCTAGAGGAGCCCAACTAGATTTGTCAATTTTTAATGGCCATAACTTTTACATACAAAATTTG
This sequence comes from Pinus taeda, assembly GCA_000404065.3. Classification (NCBI taxonomy): domain Eukaryota; kingdom Viridiplantae; phylum Streptophyta; class Pinopsida; order Pinales; family Pinaceae; genus Pinus; species Pinus taeda. The sequence goes on along the minus strand of APFE030611660.1, from coordinate 65,073 downwards.
TTTTGGGTGCTATTAAAAACAAAATCTAAACTCTACAAATTCAAAGATAAAAACCCAAATATCATCCAAATATAAAACACATATTAAAAAAAAAAAAAAAATTACTAAATTTTGATATTACAATTAATAAAATATTATATTTTTTTTTTTAAATCACCAAATTCACAACAATCACTTTTAATTTTCAAATTTAAAGGAAAATAGTCAAGATAATTCAAGTGCAAACTCTTCAAAACAATAGAAAAACTATACTTGCATCTCCTTGGTCTAGCGAAGATTGGATGGTTGAAGATGTAGAGGTTGAGATGTTGAGAAAGTTGAACTTAAATCAATAAATGAAAACTCTCAAAGGGGAATCATTCAGGGATTTAATTGTTTCTTCAAAAATTTCTAACAAACCTTCTCCATGGGGCTTCATTAAACTAAGCTTTGATGGAGCATCAAAAGGAAATTTAGACACAACTAGTTTTGGAGGGATATTTCATGATTTTCGCTCTTCTGCATTAAGAGTGTTTGCTCAGAGTTGTTGGGTGGCAAGTAATAATCTAGCAGATTTTATGGAACTAGAGAAAGGTATTCAAATAGCGATTAGAGAGGGATTTCATTTGTTGCAGATAGACGAAGATTCGCAATTAGCAATTCAGAGTGTTGAAAAATTATTGAATGGACAGCCTCCAAGGAAGATAGTGAAGAGTTAGAGGTTGGAGAGGATAGTGGAGAGTATTAATGACATGCTCAGCAACCTAGAATATGCAATTGTCTAGCATACTAGGAGAGAGGGTAATAAAGTTGTGGATTACTTGGCTAATATTGGTTTTCGGACTAGAGATTTAAATTTGGATGAGTCTTGGGCTCCTACTCTATTAGATTCATATTTTAGTTGATTTATGGTTTGTTGGAAGCAGATAACCCACTCCTTGATGTGGGTGATTCCTTATTTGATAATATGGAATTAAGAAGGGTGCTAGAGGTATATGTGGCTTCTCCCCAACTTAGTGTGGCAAATGGTATTTAATACCACTGCTTTAATAGGTGTGTTGCATTCAAGATTAAATGAGCAGGTTGTTAGCGATGACAGACTATGAGAACGAGTGGTTTTTGTGAGGGAGTGAGGATAATACCTCGGCCCCCTATTCTAGCTTTTCATTGTGGCCACTTTATTACGAGAGGTGTTGTTTTTTGCCTGAATTTTCTCTTGTTTGCTTTGTGTTTTTTGGGAAGAACCTCTTGAGCTGGTCATTTTGTTTTTGGAGGTGGTGTTTTTGGATCACCAGGAGAAGCTTCATTTTATGTCTTCTTTGGTGATTCGTGTATCACCCGAATTTGCCTGCTCATTACATTCTGGTGTCTGGGTCTTAGAATTTGATTTGTTTCACTGGTGGAGATCTTTGGTGCTCCCTTCCTCTTCTGTTATTTCTTGGGTGTCACTTAGTATTGGAAAATTTCAGCTTATATGTCTTGATTTTGTGTCTAAATTTGTTAATTTAGGGCATTTGTTGGGTTTGATAGTCTTGTATAGCTTTGTGTCCAAAAAAAGGGGAAAAAATTAGTTTCTTGCTTTCAGTGTGTCAATAAGGTTAATTTCTTGGTTATTGGGAGTTATTGGGGGTTATTGAAGGGATTTGGGTGAAGTGGAATTGGATTTTGGAGGTGGTTTCAAAAGTGTATGGGTCTTGTTACATTTTTTTCTCTGGTCCATTTGCGTTTGGTCTGGCATGTCCTGAATTCCTATGATTTGATGTGAGATCTGAGTCCTGGTATAAGTGCTTTTGATCTAGTTCATGTCTTCCTAAACTTTCATTACTCTCTCAATGTTGGGTAATGCAGTTGTGTTGTGTTGAACTTGATAATTTACTGAGTTTTGGTCTATTGAAGTGGTCTTTCTGGGACGATTTGGTCATTTTCAGGGTGATTTTTCAAGGCCTTCCATATCAGTCTTGGTCCTGTATCGTAGGTAGAGGTTTTATAAGTCATTGTCCTCGGTGTTTATTTGCAATAGTTGTCATGTCTCCAAGGCAAAGAATGGCTAGTCGAAGAGGTGGTAGTGGCAATAGTGGGTTTAAAACAGATTTCCCTTTTTCCTATGATAGAATTTCCATAGTGTTTGATGCATTCCCTTTGGAGGTTCTTAAGGAGATTCTGGTGCTGGAAAATACTAAGGAAGGAGATCATCCTTACTACTCTAATTCAGAATTGGAGAGAGGAGATGCAAAATGGCTTCATGATACTAGTAAATTCAAGAAGAGGAGACTTTATTTTATGAGTTACTTAGCTTTCAATCAACAATTTTTGACTTTGTTCTGTCTTATCTTTGAGGATAAATAAGTGGAAAACTACAACGTTTTCTCATCATTAGAAGACATCAAACACATGTTGTGTAATCTAAGATACTATTTATATAATGTTGATTCTTGTTTGGTAAAGGTGGAGACTTTCTTCGTGTCTGATTCTACTTTCGGAGATATCACTAAACCTCCAACTATTAGTGTTTATACTCCTACTCTCATTTCTTTGAATGATGACTAGTTAGCTACCTTCTAGTATTTTTCCTTACATTTTTCGTGATGCTTATGAGGATATGTTGATGCTTTGTTCATTTGCAAGTCCAAAATGTTTTTTTCCTAAACATGTATGGTCATAATCTTTTTGGCATGCTTGGTGGGTTGTGGTATGTGGTCGTTTTCCTCCTATGGGTATTGTCGGTTGTAATCCTTTTCGGCAAGCTTCATGGATTGTGGTATGTGTCTGCTTTCATATTCTAGGTATGTTTTTGGCTGCACTATCTTCTTGCAGGTTCAATGGGTTATGGAGATCAAATGCTAAAGTATTGTTCCACTGTTGGCTATATGGTGATTACTATATTTCGCCAACAATTGGTATCATAAGGTTTTTTTGGTTTATGGTTACAAGGTTTCATGATTCAAAGTGAGTGTAATTGGCCTTCTATGTTGTTTAAGCTTTTGAGTTTTCAATTACTTTCCCTTGTTTCTTGCATGGTGATTTATCCTTTGTTGTGTACATTTGATAATGTATGTTTTATGGTCCCTGGACGTATGCTCTATGTAGTCCAGTGGAGAATATGTTTTTGTTATTGATATTGAATAGTCTTTATGGAAATTGTTTGCTATAATTATTTCTCTATTCATAATAGTGTCGTCAAAAACTTTGTAATTGTCATGTTGTAAACCTTAATTTTTGATACAATATAAAATACTTATTCTAAAAAAAACTTTAACTTTCAAATCACTATTTAAATTTTATAAAATTTTAAATTTACTAATTTTAAATATTTATTATATCATTATAATTTATTTTAATTTAAAAGATAATGTTATGATGCTTTATTGTATTTTCTTTGAATGTTAAGACATTTTTAAGAAGCATAACTCAAATGTGCTCCACATAAACTAACACTATATTAGTTAGAGCCACCTCATAAAACCTAAAGCTTGATATTAGGTTTGACAAAGTACTCCATGAGCATATCACTTGAAACAAACAAATAATGCCACACTTCAACCCAATTTGTCATTTATTCCTTTGAAAATGGATTTTGAAGAAATGGAATCCATTATTATTTCAACTTGGAATCTCCTCCACAAATAAATTAAGATATTCTGTCCATAGCGAAATTAGTTTAATTGATTGTATTAAAGATTTGAACAGATAGTTACAAGAGTACCATTCACAAATATATAAAAGAATTTAAAAAAAAAAAAACATAGTAAAGCCGCCTTTAATGCTGCTTGATGCCCAAATCTTTAAAATCTTAATATCATGTGGTGTCGTACCACGGCTGGTCTCTCTCTTATTGGTCGTACTATTTCGTTTTATCTGCACACCTCACTTCTTTTATCTTTCTGCCATGGCGTGCATGTTAAGTTTGTTCGATGGCGTGTATGTTAAGTTTGAATGTGAAAATATGCTTTTCCATATTGCACATGGTTTTATTGCGAATTTAAAAAGTTAATTTTATTTTTTTTGTCATAGTGGACGTTAATCATCATCATTATCATCATAAACAAGTGTAATATGTAGGGTTGTTGCTTAGTTCGTGTTTATTATAAATAATTGATAACAAAATTTATTATAACTAGGATAAAAATAATATTATTATTATGCAAAAAAATGTCTATATTTTAACTTATATTTTTAAACTATATTTATATTTTTAACATCTAACATACAGTATTAGGATTTTTTAATGACACTAACGACACTAACTTCTATGGTTGAGCATGGTTTGTGGTATATTTGAGACAAAAATTTAAGATATAGTTTTTGGTGATATGTGTAGAACAAATCCTATATCATAGGACAACTAACATATTATAGTAATTAAGAGTTATAATGGCACTAACTTCCAAGAGGAAACAAGTTTTATGATATGTTTGAGATACAAATCAAGTTATAGTTCTCGTGAACATATGGGCACATAGAAATAATCATTGCTTATAGTGATATCAAAAAATGAGCAATTTAAAAAAAATTATGATATGATTTTTAACACTTCTAAATTCTCAAAATATCATTTAAAATTAAGAAATAATATTTATTATTAATTTTTTAATGAAATTATAATTTATTTAGCTAGCATTTGTTTAATTTTTTTTAAATAATAATTTTACTAACATTTTAAAACAAAACATAGACTTGTATTACGGTTAATTGTTAATTATAATATAAATATTACTACAATTAAAATATGGCACACTAGATGGACAAGAGAAATGTAGTTGCCACCAGCTCTTCTAGCGTCAAGCAGGAAGCAAACGAGGAGCAGCCAGAGGAATCTACAGCTAGACACATCCAACATATAATGATAGATTAAATGTATTGTAAATGCATCTTTTTGTTGTTCTCTTTTATAAGAATATATAGTAGCACAGTACTAGGCAGTAGTAAAAGTAGCAAAGCAAGGATCAAGGAGGTAGTTTCGTTTTGTAAACCCCTTGATCAGGACAAACATTGGCATATCATGTACCAAAGGAGACTGAACTCCTGAAATTTTTTTCAGAAACTAATATAGCAACCGAACTTTAAAAAAAAAAAAAATATGGCACACTCTAATTATTTTATGGTTTTTAAATTGAAATTTCATAATATAATTTTTGGTGAGAATGTAGTTTTTTATTGTTTAAATTGTATTTTTGACCTGGCTAGAAAACTCATAGAACACTCAAAATCTGCAAACTACAACACTGAAACTTATATTTCCAATTAAATTATTCTAGATTTCATACAAAGATTATAAAAAATATACTTTAAAATACTAAAATAAAAAAAACAATAAACTAATATTTAAAAAACAATGTAAAATATAAAATAAATATTGAATTGTAACAAAAAGATTTTTTAATTTGAATATCTGGTTACTAAATGTTATACATTTAATATAACATATTTATATTATATTGCATTGGATAGGATATTATATTTATATTTTTTAATTTAATCTTTTATGACTATATTATTTGCTTATACTTTGACTAATTTTTAATTTTAAAAAACAAGCAATTTAAGATTGACATATTCTAATAAAATAATATTAATGTGAAAATAATACATAGGTTACAAATTATTTAATAATAATAATGATACATGTTATTTAAGGGTATTTAATTTATATGTACATAAAACTATTAAAGTGCTACTTGGGGTTAAAACAAAAATTTTATTTTTTTATTTTTTTATTAAATTCAAATTTTCATAAAATATTGGAGATTTGATGTAATAGTATGGTTTAATGACAGTTGGTGGTATATAGAATTTTTTCTGTATTTTCATTTTTTTAAAATAAATTTGTATTCTAATTATATTTACAACCCATAAAATTAGTCATTTCAATTATGTGAACAATAAGAAAATAGAAATTTAAATTTTCAAAATTTTTCAAAATTTATTTTTTTTTTCAAAATATTTGGGTTTAATAATTTTTTTTTTTAATTTAATAAACTTTACAAAAATTGTTTAAATTTGTCCACAACAATTATAAGTTCAATATTTTTTACTAAAAATAAAAACAATATACCCCACTTTTAAGCTCATATAACAATAAAAATAATAATAATAACTATGTAAGTGAGGTATTCATTTCATTAGCATAAATTATGTGAAAATAAATGATGCTCTCTCTTGCTAATTAATTAACCGAAACTAAAATAATTTAACTTTATCAATACCAATTACATATTATTTTATAGTTTTTCATAAAACTAATTGTGAATTTGTAGATTTTGTTTTACTAATTATTTGATATTTCTGAACAAATTGAGAGCTTCCCCACTTCCTTGTTTGTTTGTGTGAGTTAATTTGAATAACCATTTCCATAGCTCTAGGATATGTTCACTCAGTCATCATCCAATCACATTAACTAACGACAAAGAACCTTTAATTTGATTGTCTAACATGGGGCATTGAACATGTTTTACATCAATGACTTAGCAAATTAAAAAACAAGAAAATGTTGTAGAATGTGGCTAGTGATTACTTAGACCCATGGTCAAGCAACCCATAATATAAAGTGCCCAATTAATTCATTAACATTGTGATATTATAATCAAACAAATTTTCAATAATGTAGAGAACAAAACATATGTTTTTAAGTGGGCTTTCAAAGCATAGCCAACACTAAAGGTTGAGTTGTGGGTGTATCAAATAGTATACAAAGTATTTTATGAAAAAAAAGTATTTTATGCAAAAAAAAAATAGTCCAATTGATTTTAAACTACAATTGAGTAAAGAATTGACGTGATGGTAGAATAGTTTGTGTAGTTTACTTAATAATTAAACAACCATTAAAACCCAAAAAAAAACAAGTTTAAAGATACTTTATCACATAGCGATGAATCCACACTATAAACAAACAAATAAACAAAAAATTCCTCTAAAACCTAAATGGGAAAACCAAATTGATTTGGAGAAAAAAATTAATTACAAAAAAAGTGAGTTATACACATATCTAATATAATGTTAATCACTCACAAGAAATTTGCACATAGCCATGGCTCATCAATAATCTTCATTCATAGCGAGACAGACTCAATGTCTTCTTCTTTTCTAACTTTCAAGTAAAATACTTCTTTAAACTCATCTCTACTATTCTCCTTTTTCATTTCCTCTTATATATTCCATTCTATGCTCTTTAACAGCCAAAAAAATATTCTAATGTTTATTTAAAATTGATATTTCAATATCTATCACCAATTTATATATACAGGATTTTGACCATACGTGCCCAGGAAATATACATTTTGGATCTGCAAGTGAACAAAGCATCCACATATACTGATAAGCGCAACTAGGAAAAATACTTGAAGGTAGCCAACTAGTTATCATTCGAAGAAAAGAGAGCAGGAGTTTGAGAACTAGCTATTGGAGGGTCAGTGAGATCTCCAGAATTAGAATCAGACACCAAGAAACTCTCCACCTTTTCCAAACAAGAATCAACATTATCTAAATAGTATCTTAGATTACACGGCATGCATTTGATGTCTTCTAACAATGAGAAAATGTTGTAGTTTTCCACTTATTTATCCTTAAAGATAACACACAACATAGTCGACAATTGTTGATTCAAAGCTAAATAACTCATAAAATGAAATCTCTTCTTCCTGAATTTTATTAGTAGCAATTTTCATAAATAAAATAACAAACAAAAGAATATATGATCTGGTGGCTCAGTTGGAATGCTCATGTTGGGACTACCTGACCGAATTTACCACCCTGCAAACTAGGAATGTCTATCCGACTTCCTAGTTGAAGAAACCTCCATAGGTTCTCTAGCCCTACGAGCCCAAGTCTAACAACAGCTATTGTAGTGTGTCCAAAATCAAAATCAAGCTTACAACCAAAATCAATCTCATCAATTCTCTACTTCCTAGCCTAGGGAACCACCACAGATTCCCTAGCCCTCCAATTATTTCCTCAAATACCAAAAAATTAAGACCAAGGATCCCCCTTCTCCTCTCATCCTCCTTCCCTTTATCTCTCCCCCACTCATCCACCTCAACCACCCATTAAGGCCATGAATACCCTCTCATCATTTCAATTTAATGACCTTGACTTTCCTTCATATATCTTACCCATAAGTAAATTTGAGACAAATGGTCAACTTGATGCAAGAGCATCTAGAACATCTTCATTTGTAAATATGGAATAAAATGGGGATAGAATTTCTGTGTTTTTTAGTTAAAATTAGGATAAAACAATAGGGAATAAAGCTTCCAGCTTTAAGTCATTGTGTAAAAAAAGGAAAAATCTTGCTTTTCTAGGAGATAAGCTCTGATCTATCCTTTATGTACATATCCATTTTTATTATAAATTAATGAAGCCGCTAAAGCTCGAGAGAGGGGAAGGCGTGCCAGAAACATTATGAATGAAAATTCCTCTCGGTATTTGTAAGAGTCCCATGAATTTCTTTTAGTGTAAATGCATGTATTCAATAATGGATTGCGTTGTGTATTCAGAGGTTGAATTGCATCAATTATTCGCTGGGTACCTTAATGTGAGTGTTAGAACAGTTAGACTGTTTTGTTTTCATTGATACTCTGGACGCACCTGCGGTTTCTTTGTTATATCATCAGTGGGAATGTATTGGGGCACTGTTTGGTATGATTGTTAGCATTATAATGTGAATCCAAGTTGTCTTTCCAACAAACGCTCACGTCCCTAGAGATGAGGCTACCGTGTATTAAACAATTTATAGCGTTTCTTTTTCTTGTTGCGCTGTCGAATCTGCGACTTCCTTGTTATATAAGCCGTGGAAGACTTGAAATCAATTGATAATGTCCTTGAATACTGTGTATGAAGTTAGCTTGGCAAAGACATTTCCAGTATACCCCCGGCAAGCGTAGGCGCTATTAATTTTTAGTTGACACACTTCTCACACGTTTCTTCAAGTCCAAATTCGATGCAACAGATGCAGGCATCGTGGATGCACATGCCACTCTGTATTAAATTCTTTAATAAAGATCACCGGAATAGCTGATCATGGAGTAAATCCATCAATCGTGGGTTCCAGCAATATTAGTCCTTCTATACCATCGTGGTTCTATTATAATATTTCTTGTGGCTTATAGAATATTATAATACTATAAATTGTGCGCAAGACATTTGCTATTGAATTTCATTGAATATATATCTAAATCTCTGCGTGTTTCATATGAGGCTTGTGGCCGGTAAGCGTGGGCGCAACTGATATAATGAAGGCAGCCGTATGTTATTTGTTTTAAAGTCAATTTGTACCACATCACCGCGACAAATGGCATCATATATATTCAGTCAATTTATATATACAGTGCATGCGGAAGGCAAGAATTTAGCGTAGGTGTTGAAGAGGGAACTTCGATTGTGTAGTTATCCTCTGTTTTATTTGAATGAAGTGATGCGACGGCCTACATGTTATTGAGGTGCAGTGGAATGATGATGAGGCGTGATCCAGAGGTAAATACATAGTGGTGTTGTGCGTTGTGGATCATATGCGCAATCCCCTCTCGAGTTTTATAGTGTTGTGCGCATATTCATATGACAGTGTGCCAGATTGGAGTGTTAATTGTGAAGTGATGCATTCTTAAATTCATAGTTAAAGGAAAATCCTGGGTATTGTAGGCGTGGCTTGCATCAGGTAATAGGTTTGCAGGCCCCTGCATCAAGTGCTATCAGAGCGGGAACAGTTTCCTTTGAAGGTTCAAGTGTTTTTTTGTTAATTGCATGTGATGACTTTCGGACTAATAAGTATTGATCTACAGGAATAGTGAAGAAATCTCAGCGGGAGGAAGGAGAAGTGAATGTGGCAAAACCTGAAGATTCAACAGAGGTTGAATAAAGTTGCAGATGGGAGAAGCCTACAGGAGCAGTAGAGGATGCTCAAAAGGTTCTAGCAGAGAACCAATGATTACCAAAAGACCAGATCCGAAGGGAAGGATTGGTGAGGTAAGTGGCAGCAAGAGAGCTTGCTGTGGCAGAGGCTTCATGCAACGCATAGCTGAAGAAATTTTGGCGAAGGAGAAGACTACTAAAAGTCATAAAGGAGACAGAGGAAGAGGTTCAGAGAACTGCCACAGAGATGAGATGACTACAGGAGTTCGAGAAAGAAAGATTGCAGAAATAAAGGCACAATTACAGGTACTGGAAAAATGGCTGCAAGAGCAGGAAAAGCAGAAATGAAAATGGCTCTTTCCACTGAAGGGAAAGAGAGTGATTTGGCGACAATTGCAGAGGAAAATTCTCATTGCCTTGTTGAAAAAGGGACTTAGAGTTCTTGTGCTAGGGATGAAATTTGAAGATTTCACATGCTGATATATTAAAAGGAAAATGTTGAAGGAAGCCGTCAGGACTAAAAGTCTTGTAGTTTTAACACTGATGAGTTGTGTGTGTTTGAAGGTGTTGAGGAGGATGTGCCATCTTATGAAATTGTTACAGCACAAGAGGAAGTTCTTGTGGGAGTGAATCAGTCTGAAGCACAAATAAAGGAAGTAAAAGTTGATACTGAAAGTTTATGTATGAATGCAGGTGATGATGAGGTGCTTCAGCGATGCTACCGAGAGATTGCATTGTTAGAATACTGGTTGGAGAATCCACAGTATGACATGGAGATTGCAGAAGAAAGAGGCCAGTGCAGTGAACCAGACGGAAAAGTTGCAGATGAAATTGCAGGTGATGAGCCAAAGCATGTTGCAGAGGGACAGGAAGTTTGGGAGGTAGCAACATCTATGGCGACAGCAGCAGCAACATCCATAGTGACAACTGAGACAACAGTGATAGCAGCAGAAGAGGCACTGAAGCCTCATGATTTTTATTCTAACAATTTTTTTGTGAATACAGGTCTAAATGAAGATGTTGGAGAAAGTCTACTAGACAAAGAAATTGAAATGATGAGGCAGATGATGATGAAGGAATCCCGGAAAAGACCAGCAGCAGTAAAGCAAAGGAGAAGCAACAAAAGGAAGACAGCGGAAGACTGCAAGAGTGCAGCTAGTAGAGCAAAGCAGCATAAGATATGAAGACCTGGAGAAGAACAACAGACAAAAGCAGCGGCAAATGGAAACTTGCAGCACAAAGTATGGGATCCAGGCACATGATCAGGAGATCATGATTAATTTTAAGGTTGGGTGTATGATGCAGGAGCATCTAGAACATCTTCATTTGTAAATATGGAATAAAATGGGGATAGAATTTCTGTGTTTTTTAGTTAAAATTAGGATAAAATAATAGGGAATAAAGCTTCCAGCTTTAAGTCATTGTGTAAAAAAAGGAAAAATCTTGCTTTTCTAGGAGATAAGCTCTGATCTATCCTTTATGTACATATCCATTTTTATTATAAATTAATGAAGCCGCTAAAGCTCTCATGAGAGAGAGGGGAAGGTGTGCCAGAAACATTATGAATGAAAATTCCTCTCGGTATTTGTAAGAGTCCCATGAATTTCTGTTAGTGTAAATGCATGTATTCAATAATGGATTGCGTTGTGTATTCAGAGGTTGAATTGCATCAATTATTCGTTGGGTACCTTAATGTGAGTGTTAGAACAGTTAGATTGTTTTGTTTTCATTGATACTCTGGACGCACCTGCGGTTTCTTTGTTATATCATCAGTGGGAATATACTGGGGCGCTGTTTGGTGTGATTGTTAGCATTATAATGTGAATCCAAGCTGTCTTTCCAACAAACGCTCACGTCCCTAGAGATGAGGCTACCATGTATTAAACAATTTATAGCGTTTCTTTTTCTTGTTGTGTTGTCGGATCTGCGACTTCCTTGTTATATAAGCCATGGCGGACTTGAAATCAATTGATAATGTCCTTGAATACTGTGTATGAAGTTAGCTTGGCAAAGACATTTCCAGTATACCCCCGGCAAGCATAGGCGCTATTAATTTTTAGTTGACACACTTCTCACGCGTTTTTTCAAGTCCAAGTTCGATGCAACAGATGCAGGCATCGTGGATGCACATGCCACTTTGTATTAAATTCTTTAAATAAAGATCACCGGAATAGCCGATCATGGAGTAAATCCATCAATCGTGGGTTCCATCAATATTAGTCCTTCTATACCATCGTGGTTCTAATATAATATTTCTTGTGGCTTATAGAATATTATAATACTATAAACTGTGCGCAAGACGTTTGTTGTTGAATTTCATTGAATATATATGTAAATCTCTGCGTGTTTCATATGAGGCTTGTGGTCGGTAAGCGTGGGTGCAACTGATATAATGAAGGCAGTCGTATGTTATTTGTTTTAAAGTCAATTTGTACCACATCACCGCGACAAATGGCATCATATATATTCAATCAATTTATATATACAGTGCATGCGGAAGGCATGAATTTAGCGTAGGTGTTGAAGAGGGAACTCCGATTGTGTAGTTATCCTCTGTTTTATTTGAATGAAGTGATGCAACGGCCTACATGTTATTGAGGCGCAGTGGAATGATGATGAGGCGTGGTCCAGAGGTAAATACATAGTGGTGCTGTGCATTATGGATCATATGCGCAATCCCCTCTCGAGTTTTATAGTGCTGTGCGCATATTCATATGACCGTGTGCCAGATTGGAGTGTAAATTGTGAAGTGATGCATTCTTAAATTCATAGTTAAAGGAAAATCCTGGGTATTGCAGGCGTGGCTTGCATCAGGTAATAGGTTTGCAGGCCCCTGCATCACAACTTCAAGAAATGAAATAGTAATATTTAATTTTGAAATAAGTTTGAGGAGACAACTTGTCAAACCTTGGGAAATGAAATATTAATATTTAATTCATAAATAAATTTGAGGAGACAACTTGTCAACCCTTGGGAAATGAATAATATTTAAATATTAGATAATAATAAATTATTAATACTAAGGCATCTCACTAGAATAAAATTATAGATTCACAAGTATCTAATATTAAGTATATACCAATATAACTTAATAATTATAAGTCAAGATTTTCAGATTATTTAAATACTAATAAAGATTAATCATTAATCAAGCATAACCATTTATTTTATCATCTAAAATTTTAAGCTTTAGAATACTAGTGTATCTGTGCGAGGTGGGGGTATGTAGCTAACATACACATATCTCGTACGTATATTGATAATACTTATTGGAATCAAGCACAAAAATTCAATCCCCCAACAATTAGATTAATAAGATAATGTAAGATAATAGGATCAAGTAGGGCATTACATACAAGCAATTCGGGAGAAATGTGACAATAAGGCATAACAAAATAGAGAGATATAGTAGTCAAATTAAGTAAGTCAAGCAAGGATAACACTTCCCATCAAGAGTCTTCAGTTAACCTATAGCCTTATATCCTTGCTAACCTACTTCTACTTCCATCATATCCATCTCTTGTTGCAATATACTATGGAATTGGCTATAGTGATCTAACCATTGATAGAACCAATATGGTGGAAGCATCGACTATATCGACTTAACTTCCCCAATAACCAACTGGCAATCGCCATCGCACGTTTAGGGGAGTGTGTCCATCACTGCCCTCCCACGATTCTAGGCTTGAAGGTTACACTGTGGGAAATGCCTCCACCCCTCCTCAAAGACTAGGGTCAACACCCTAATATGAACCACATAATAGCCCTAGTTGGATTCCTGTCATCGAATAATCTAGTCAAGCAGCAATGTCACCTACCATTTATGCTTTACCCATGTCATAATAGTGCATAACAAGTAGATACAAAATGTAATAGAGAAATGCACATCATACCATTGATCATTGGATGTCTCGATATCCCCTAATCATTAACATGGATCTTGGTTATCACATAGTTTTTTCCAATCTGCATGTTAGTTCTCATCCATGCATATGACAACTATATATATATATATATATATATATATATATAATATAGAGAGAGAGAGAGAGAGAGAGAGGGGGTCATAACCATCACGTTATTCAGTATGGTATCCATGTACCCATTTTTTTTTAATTAGCATGTTGGAAATAAGTCTTACATTAGATAAATCATAACTTCCATAAATCATTCCTTAGATAAATCACACCCAAATAGGCCATAAATCAGGTAAATCATATGTCAGATAAGTCATACATCAAATATTTTAATCAACAAAACATAATCCATCAAGTGATTTATATAAATCATTCCTTAGATAAAACGCACCCAAATAGGCCATAAATTAGGTAAATCATACATAAAATATTTTAATCAACAAAACATAATCCTTACAATTGAGGATAGTTTTAGATAGAGGAGGAATGACATGTTATAGAGTTTTATGAACCCAACGTTTTGGACTACCAAGTGAGTCCATCACCAGGGGATGCGTCAATAGATATTCTGAAGATATTAATGTTGTATCCATGAGCTATATTTCAGAGTTATCAGAGCTATATTAATAAATTATGATTCGAGTTTTATTTTAATATTATCAAATGCTTAGTTATAAAATAATCAATTATTTATTTATATGTTTATATTTGTTTTTTGTTTTTTATTTTTTAAGGAGGATGTTAGATAATATTTGCTTGTTGTTTTGTTTCTTATTTTATTAATTTTTTAATGAGAGAGGAGGGATTAAATTATTATAAGGGATATGAGTTAATTAATGATTCTTTAAGATTTCAAGTAAAGGTTTTCATAACATATATATATACTCTGAAATATAGCTTATGGATACATCATTAATATCTTCAGAATATCTATTGACACATCCCCTGATGATGGACTCACTTGGTAGTCCGAAACGTTGGGTTCATAAAACTCTATAACAGGTCATTCCTCCTCTATCTAAAAACATAATCCATCAAGTGTTTTATATACATAATTTCATTTGTCCAACTGAAATTCATCAATATTACACAACATTCATAAATAAAACAACATGAATTATAAATAGAGCCTAAACATAGGTTGTTATCTAGGTCAAAATGGGCATCACAATTAGTCAAAAAGTGAGGGGTAGTCACAACGTATATGGTCTTTGCATCCTCCCAGGCAACAGATCCTAGTTTAACTAAGGAACAAAGAAGCATGTCTATTTATGTTCAATTAACTATTGAATGCTTGAATGTGTTATATAAACCCTTCACATCAACTCACATCTTATATCGTACATTGAATATTTTCCCCTATATGATTAGAAAATATGATCATTAATATACCCTTATCCACCCATATTCATCCAATGGACTACAAGCACATCACTATGGAGAAAGTATTTATTGCTTTTCATTCCTATCAATAATAAATTCTCATTCACAATTCACACCATTCTTAGTGGGTTGTCATTTTGTAATCATTCCACAAAACATACAATCTCTTCCATATGAATGAATTTGGAAAGTTTCTTATTACTTGTTTGTTATAGAACCTAATCACTAGTATCTCACTGGGATAAGCAAACTTATTCACATGGGAGATGTTGATTTTTTATCTTAAAACACTTCAATATCATCTCACCCTTCCACCACCTAAAAATTTCTCAATATTACATGAACATCATGATGTTATACATTTCACTAATAAATAAAGACTCTATCTTATTGTGGA
Source organism: Pinus taeda (assembly GCA_000404065.3). Taxonomy (NCBI): domain Eukaryota; kingdom Viridiplantae; phylum Streptophyta; class Pinopsida; order Pinales; family Pinaceae; genus Pinus; species Pinus taeda. The sequence continues at coordinate 49,557 of APFE030611660.1, read as the reverse complement.
TTTATATAACATATGTTCAATCATAACATGATTATTTCTAAGTTTCATCCAATGTATAATCATTGTATTTAATATTACTAATTTTAAAATTTGGATAAAATCTAACTATTAAAATGAAGACATCAAGAATGTTTTCAATACCCCTGAATTTTATATAATTTATACATTCAACTATATTACCATGGACTTTTCTTAACTTATCCCTTTACACAAGTGGGTAGCTAGTTAGTAGAAACTCATTCACAATTTGTGTTTAAGACAAGTGAACCTTGAATCTATAAGTGTAAATCTTGATTTCTTTCTTTCTAAAATAGATATTAAGTTAACTTTATTTAAAACAATTTTT
>APFE030611660.1:0-42228 GCA_000404065.3 Pinus taeda | reverse complement strand
AAACAAAAATATACACAACTAAAAAGAAAATATATAGAGCCCCAAGGGTTAGCCCAACTGGTCAAGTCGTGCCTCGCCAAAATGGGAGGTCACAACGGGAGGTCACAGGGTCGATTCTACCCGAAGCCCTTGGGGTCAGGTCTGTGATGGTCGAGGGGTTTGATCCTAGAGATCAGCCTTAGAATTTACGTGGACGTAGCCTGCACCCCCTGACCACGGATGTTCGTGAACCATCGGGAAAAAAATAAAAATAAAATAAAATACTATATACAAAGTCTAATATAATAATATTTAAAATGGAGATGATTATTATTAAAATATATTGGAATAATAATAATAATATATAAAGAAATAACTAGTTAAAGAAACGATAATATGTTAACTTTACATTATAGACAAACTAATTTCTTATCAAATTGGTAGCTTTGTGCCTCACATTTTACATTTTGTATTTTACATTTTACATTTTACGTTTTACATTTTGCATTACATTTATATATTTTTTAATTTGAATACTAATTAAAACATATGAAGCCGACATTTAAAAAATATTAATTTACTACATATCGTATGCCCACACATCTTCCTTATACTTCATTGTAAAGCACCTCTCAACACAATAAAATATATATTATTTTTAAATACAAATTAAATATAGAAGAGATAAATGTTTACACTTTTATAAATTACAATTAAAATATTATTAATTAAACATAAAACCATTAATTAAAAAAAAATCTTATCTTCAAAATAGTAAATTTTTTTATATTTTAGTTTAGTAATATATTTATATTTAAATAATAATAATAAATAAATAAATTTGGATGGAATTCGTCTAACGGACTACGGATTTGAGCTCTGCTGCTAGGGTTCTGACCCTTCTCTGAAACGGCGCAGACGGCCAGGCGCAACAGCCACCCAGGACCTGACCTCCAGCTGCATTCGACAGGGCAACACGAAGAATAAACGCAGAGCACATGGACGCCCCACGGGGGGGAGCATCATTGCTCTCCCCTAATGCAACTGCCATGCCGCCAGGGCATGAGAAGCCTATTGTCTTTGGATCAGTCGATGAGGAAGCGCTCAACGCGGAGATCCTGCAACAAAGTGAGGACAAAGTGACTAATCAGCAGTCAGACAAGAAACGAGATACCCCTGGGAGAAAAGACAAACTAGAGGAAAGGCCAAAGATCACTTCGAAAACCTGCAAACCAATCGCTGCCAAAAGGCCAAGAATAGAGTTACCAGGATAGAAGATCGATGAACGTATCCAATATATAAGGGATCACGCTCTCATCGGAAAATTTATAGGGTTCTGGCCAACAGAAAAAGCCCTCTACGGATGGATAGCAGCTAAATGGAAACCTAAAGGCCACGTTACGCTACAGCTAGGCCCAAAAGGGTTCTTTAGGACGATCTTCTTATGCATGGAAGACAAGTACAGAATCATGGATGAAGGACCATACTTTTTCAACTCAGCTGGACTGTATCTAAGAGACTGAGTAGCAAGATTCAACCCGGACAAAGAAGACCTAACCTGGGCTCCGGTATGGATCAGAATGTATTCACTTCCAGATGAATACTGGGAAGAAAGCTTGCTCAAAGACATAGGCAATGGACTGGGTGAGTACATAAAAGCAGCGGAAGAAACGAAGCTTCGAAGATACACCTCCTATGCTCGCATCTGCGTCTTCATGCGCCTGGACCAAACCCTGCCGGACTCGGTAAGTCTTTCTCATTATGACCATGAATGGATTCAACCCTTGGAATATGAACATGTACCTTTCCGATGCCGAAAATGTCATGCTCATGGACATCTATTCAAAGATTGTCCGCTACATGCCAAGACCAGCGCTCCTGACCCCTCCAACACTCCAACCCAGGATGGCTTTGCCAAAGCGCCTAGCCGTAAACGAGCGAACAAAAATCCCTTGACTGGGAAAAAACCTCCGCTAGACTCCGCCTCCATCCCGGCTACAAGTAACAGCTTCGAAATTTTAGCCCAAGCCTCCGATGAGCTAAACCTGAATATTAAGCCCAGCCCCTCGCCCAGTGCTGCCTCATCCCACCCCCCTCCTTCGGACCCTCCTCCTGAGTCACAACCCTTCAAGGGTGTTGAGGCCGCCCCCAAAGATAGCCAAAAGGAGCCTGCAGAGAAAGCAAATGATATGGAAGTTGATGGAACTCCATATCAATCTCAAGGCTTAGACATATCCACCGCAGGAAACAGTCAAGTGCAATAAATGGATGAAGAACCAGAAAGTATAGATATGGAAGGACTAGACATTCTACAGCTAGAACTAGCCTACAAAAAGAGGGACTACGATAATATCCCAGAGCATCAACTCAACAAACTGGAAGTGGTCATTTCAAGAGCTTATCAGCAGAAACAACTAGGCATTCAACCGGGAAGCCACTGGGATGGCGGTCTACGGACAAAAGATTTCAAAAAAAGGGGAAGAAGAACTAAACTCCAGCGAACAATAGAAGTTGGGAAAATCCTGGTGGATTCGGGCAGGTATGCAAAATTGACAAAGTACTACAAACCCTCCACCATTGTTGAATCATGAAGCTCATCTCATGGAATTTAAGGGGGCTCAATGGCCCAAGGAAACTTAGAATACTGAAAAATATGATAAAGATGGAAAAGCCGCAAATATGTTTTCTTCAAGAAACCAAATGTAACAACAGTACACTAGAAAGCATCCTTTCTAAAGCATGGTCAGGTTGTCAATCGGTAGCGGTGGATGCCTCAGGAGCTTCAGGAGGGCTTGCTATTGCATGGAACACGAGAGCGCTAACCCTCTCTGACTTCCATGCTTCTCACCATTTCATCCAGGCCACCTTCCATCTTCTAGGCACCAATATTCATGGACACCTTTCCAATGTTTATTTCCCGCAGGACGCAAGAAATAAAATAGCTCTTCTCAACACAATAGAGGCTTTGAATTACAACATAGTGCATCCTCTTTGGATCATAGGAGGGGATTTTAACATGATCACCAGGATGGAGGAAAAGTTGGGAGGAAGAAACAGGTTGGAACAGGAAACTACCTGCTTCAAAGACTTCATCCATAACACCTCTCTAATTGACCTACAATTTTGTAATGGTAAGTATACTTGGAGCAATAGAAGAGTGGGGAAGCACCAAATCGCTTCTCAACTTGACAGATTCCTCATATCAGACAACTCGATTCACATAGGAGGAGACATAACTGCGGCAATTCTCCCCCATTCAGGCTCAGATCATTGGCCAATCTCCCTCCAGTGGCAACAACCGGGCAACGCCACAGGGAGACCCTTTCGCTTCGAAGAATTTTGGCTCACCCACCCTGACTTCAAAGACTTCATCAGAACTACTTGGAAGGCCTTCATCCCGCCAGAGGGCTCCAAAATGTTTCAGTTCCAACAGAAACTAAAAAATCTAAAGTACCATTTAAAGCGCTGGAATTTTGAAACCTTCGGAAACATCTTCAAAGCACAACAGGACTTGAACGAGGACATGGAAAATCTCCAGCAACAAGTAATCACAGGAGGTCACACGGAGGAGACCCTGGAGAAGGAGCTAAGTATCCACAAACAAATGGAAGAGAGGAGGAAGCAGGAGGAGATTTTATGGAAGCAAAAGTTCAGGATCAGATGGTTGAAAGAGGGAGAACGGAATACTAAGTTCTTTCACCGAACCACGGTACAACGAAGAATGCACAACAACATCCCCTTCCTCCAGAAGCAAGGCGGAGCACGGATAGAACAACATGAAGAAATCGAGGAGGAATTTCTAAATCACTTCAAGGATGTTCACCAAGAGCCCAATGTAGATAGGGGACCAGCTATAGAAAGAATCATCCAAAACGTGCCAAAGCTTATAACTGAGGAGCACAACGAGCTTCTTCTTCGACCTATTCTGACTCAGGAGGTGGATACTGCCATGTCTCAACTCAAGGAGGGCAAAGCTCCTGGCCCAGATGGCTTCACTACAACCTTCTTTCACACTTTCTGGGAGTTGATAAAACTTGAGGTCTGGCAAGTGGTTGAGGAATCGAGAGCTCTTCACTGGCTGTTACCATCTCTCAACTCAACTTTCATAGCTCTTATTCCAAAAGAGGAGGAATCCAATACCCCAGACAAATTTCGGCCGATTGCTCTATGCAACGTCATATACAAAGTGATCTCCAAGGTCATAGCCAACATGTTAAAACCCCTCTTACCCTTGCTCATCTCTCCTGAACAATCAGGGTATGTCGAAGGGAGACAGATATTGGATGGCATTATCCTCACGCATGAGATTATTCACTCTCTCAAGAATACAAGACAGGCAGGTATGATTCTAAAGCTTGATCTTTCTAAGGCCTTTGATAAACTCAGCTGGACTTACATTCAGAAAATGTTAAATGCCTTTGGTTTCTCTCCTATGTGGACCCGTTGGATTATGAGTCTTATCACCTCTTCCTTCTTTTCCATTCTTGTGAATGGCTTCCTGTCTCAACCCTTCAGGCCCTCTTGGGGAATCAGGCAGGGCGACCCTCTTTCCCCCTTCCTCTTCATCTTAATCGCTGAAGGTCTGGGTCGTCACATTAAGCAAACCCACCTCTCTCAACAGCTTAAAGGCCTCTCCATTCACAACTCCCTTGCTATAACACATCAACAGTTTGTTGATGATAACATGCTCTTTGGCTATCCCTCTGTCCAGGAAGCCTCCCGCTTTAAATCCTTGCTCAATGACTTCTCTGAGGCCTCAGGAACCAGCATCAACAATTCCAAGTCGCAGATCTTTTTCTTCCACACCCCGCTTGTTGTCAAGCATGTTGTAGCCCGGATTTTGGGATTCTCCATTGCCACTCTCCCCTCCAAATACCTTGGAGCCCCCCCATTGCCTCGGCCATCAAGCACTCCTCCTGGCGCATTCTCATCGAGAAGCTTGAATCCCATCTTAACCTATGGACGTACAGAACTCTGAACATGGCAAGTCGTGTGGTGCTCATAAAAGCAGTACTACAGGCTATGCCGCTTTACTTATTTTCAATCCTAGCAGCGCCCAAATGGGTTTTAAAAAGAATATGGGACCTTCAAAGAGGCTTCCTTTGGGGGAACTCAGCCACAAACCGCAAATGGGCATTGGTAAAGTGGACCACTGTCTGCACGCCCAAGGAAAAAGGAGGCATTGGCCTGAGAGATCCAAATCACAGTAATGCTATCATGAGTGCCAAAATTTGGTGGCAATGGCTCTCTTCATCAGAAAAATCATGGGCTGCCATATGGATAGCTAAATATGCCAATCGCAGGCCTCAGGAGGAGCTCATAAGATTCACTCCCAATGTCAAAGGCTCTCTAATATGGAACGCGGCCAAACAACACTTCCAGTTGATTCAGCAGCATAGTTTTTGGGAAGTAAGAAATGGCAGAACTGCACGATTCTGGACAGATGCCTGGAACCAAATGCCAAAGATTAGCAGCATTCCAAATATGCCTCCAAATTTCATTGGAGAGGAACAACAACAGGATAAGATCTGGAAGTATTGGGCTCAAGAGCCAGAGCAAGGATTTAGGAAATGGAAACAAGGTAACCAGCTTACCAGAAACATGGAAAATCCATTCACAGAGGATCTGGAAAAGGAACTACGCAAAAGGAGCATTAGATACTCAGAAGACAGAGACATTCCGGATGGGGTTACCAGCCTAAAGGTGCATTTACCGCTTCCGAGGCCTATAAAATTATATGCACAAACCCAACCCCCCCTGACCCAATCTGGAGCAAAATCTGGGGGTTCAGATCATGGCCTAAAGTCTCACTCTTTCTATGGCTAGTAGGACACCAGAGAATTCTCACCTAGGATAAACTCAGATGAAGAAACTATCATGGCCCCTCCATTTGTGTTAATTGCAAATCTCAAGAGGAAACAATCCACCACCTCTTGGACACTTGCCCCTTGGCCAATCAGTTGTGGGAAAAGGAAAGCTTCAGATGTCAAAGAAGATGCAGGCTTCCAGATGATATCATACTTTAAGACACTGGCAAATGAATCCATACAAAAGTGAAATCCTCAACCATTTATGGAGCATTCTCCCTGGGCTGCTCTTATAGAACATATGGAAAGAAAGGAATAAGCGAATATTTAAAGATCAACATTCCCCGGTTGAAATTATCTGGAGCAAGTTATGTGTGAATCTAGAAGAGACTTTGATGCTCTGATCTTGGACTATGGAAGACCTTCCAACACTAGACAATGAGAAAGCCATCTGGGAAAATTGGAATATGCACCTCCCCCAGAAGCTCCACTACAAAATCCCTCCTAAAAGCAGCAGCACCAAAAAGGTCTCTTGGACTGCCCCTCCAAAGCACTCCTTCAAGCTCAACTTTGATGGAGCCTCAAAGGGCAATCCTGGGATTGTAGGATTCGGTGGAATTTTTCGAAATCATATTGGCATGCCTCTTCAGATCTACTATGGAAACATTGGGTGGGACACCAACAACTCGGCTGAGTTAGAAGGTTTATGGCAAGGTCCCATTCTTTCAAGGCATCACAACTTCCATCCCCTGGAGGTGGAAGGAGATTCTCAGATCCTAATCAACATGGCCAAACACCTCCTAAATGGCTCTCATGCAAAGAAAATAGTCACTAGTTGGAGGCTTGAAGCAAGACTGGAAGCCATGGAGCAAGAGCTACTTAGTAATAGGGCCATCACCTTCAATCACATAAGAAGGGAAGGCAACAAGGTAGCTGACTTTATGGCCAATATCGATGTGGAAAATGAGTATACTCTACAAGCAGGAACTCTTGACATTTTAAAGAATCATGAACAGGCTCAGGAATGCAATCACCTGGTTCAAAATGATACCACCCCCCCGGATGCGGGTGTTGAGCGGCGATAGTAAAGTGATGGGACGGGTGTGCAGGGGAGGCCACCTGTCCGCCATGCGTAGAGGTGATCTGTACACTGGAGGAGAGGGACATTCCCAGCGGCTTTGGTTAAGATACAGAGGACGGCAGTAGAGGAGCATTTACGCTCCGTCTATTTTCGACTGCGCAACAGGGCTCGGCTCCTCGGCTCCCATGAAGACCATATTAATGGTGGGATTGCTTCAAGGCGAGGGCATCGACAATATTAATGGTGTCAGCACAAGCGTTACCATGTTCATTCAGATTTGGTTTTGGGATCTTCTGCTGCCTCTGGTGCTGTTGAGTTTAAGCCCTGGTTTGAACTCTCAGCCTGTTTTCGATTCTCTCGGCTTTCTGCATCCTAATTCGGCTCTCACTAGCTCTGTTAATATGGTTAGGCCTCGACAGCGAATGCTTAGCCGTCGAGGCTCCAACCGAGGAGGGTTCTCACGCCCTTTAGTCGAGGCGGAGACCTTTCCTCACTGCCACTGCCACTGCCATTGCCCTCATGCTGGAGGTGCTAGCTTTCTTAGGCAGAGCCAACACCTGGAAGCCAGCTCTCCTGGGTCTTCGTCCTCGCCTTTTTTCGGTTCAGCAATCTTCACCTTCAACAGCCCTTTGAATTGCCCCCGGATCAACGCCCACGTCTCGGTGCTATTCATTGATGAAGCCCAAGACGAGGGAAAAACCAGTGCACAACGAGAGATTACCTCACTAGTTAATGTCGCGAAGGCTATGGAGACGCCCTCTGCAAATCCGGGGAAGGCAATGGAAAGACCACACATTCAGAAGGAGGACGTCCAGACGGAGCCCGACACGACTGTTGCGAAGGAGATCCAAGCTCAGGATACAGAGGAATATGGCTGGTGCAGGATTGTGGAGGAGGTTCCGGAAGATTAACTGCTGCTCTGTCTCAGGTCACGTTGCTCGGAAGGGATTTTGCTTATTCCTTTTTAGCTTTGTCTTCGTGTCAAAATGTTTGTGTTAGTGTGTCAATGTGGCATTGTGCCAACGCTGCTATTCAAGGCTAGTTTTTTAACATATGGATGGATACTTGTGTCAAAATTTTTGAATTCCCCTGCGTGGGATTGTTCTTCTGTTTGCTCTCACCCCTGTGTGGGAATGACTAGTGGTCTGGTTCGTCCTCTTCTTTTGCGACAGATGTTGTTCCATGCTGCCATTTCTTCCAGGCAGCTGGATCTTCTAGACAGTTTGAATGTATTTATACTCTGCTTTTGTACATAATAGAATAGTTTTACCGAGAAAAAAAAAATTAAATAAATTTAAACCATTTTTTCATAAATTTAAATATTTTTTTTCCTATAAATTCATAATTTTTATTAATTTACCTCATTTTACCTATTATAATTTTAAATAATAGTATCTTAATGTTATACCATCTTTGCATTAATTTTTAAACTTTTAAATATTTTAATTTTTTATATTTCCTAAAATAATTTTTTTTTAAATTTTACATCTGTGATATTTTATATATCAATTAAAATATATTTGTATTTCCGAAAGCATACTTATATATTTATACCAAAAAAAACAGAGAAAACAAGCTCTAGTATCATTGTTCTCTATATTAAACTAAGGGTGATTAATTAGCATTCTCAAATTTAAATTTAAATGTAAAACTATTTTTTTTAAATTAATAGAAAAATAAATTATATATATATACATATATATAAAAAGAGTAATGTAGTAAAAAAACATAATATTTAAATGTCAAATTAGTTAATATCTTTTTTGATATAAATTGTTTATATCTAAGTAAATAATAAATCATTAATAATTACCTTATTTATTTTATATGTTTTTTTGTTTTTAACGAAAACAATTATTTTTGTATTAAAAGGAAATTTATTTATATATGATTTGTAAAATTTGGTATTTTATGTGTTAATTTAGTCAATTACATATTTTTCAAGATAAGGAATTCTAAGTTGTTAATTATCTTTGGTCAAATCTTTATATTGACTATTTCGACCAAATTCCATCAACAATGTTAGCCTCCTTTGACTAATATGTTGACTGCAAACCAAAACCCAAATTGACCTCTTTGAATTGGTAAGTGGTGAATTGAGTGGTCAACACCATTAATAATCTCACACTTGTCACTGATATTAGAACCATCACTCAAATCTATGCATAGTTAGTAAATAGTAAAATCTCCAAAACCGCATATAATTTACTCCACCATTCATTTTGTTACATATGAACTCTTCCATCTTGGAAAGATAGCTAAGCAAACCAAAGCTACATATTGCTAATACGTAGTACGGATCATCCGTATCGAGGATTTAAATCCCTCTCTCCTTGTTCATCCACTATTGATCATAAAAATAGATAACCCTAAATCTTTTTATGGAAGGAAAAAGACCCTAAATCTTTTTATGGAACGAAAAAGACCCATTAACACAGAGACTTTTTTTCGCTGGTCTTTACGTCTAAGATTATGTCTTGGATCATTCGATTGAAAATATATATATATATATATATATATATATATATATATATATATATATATATATTATGAAAAATACCACCATTGCATAAATGAACAGCTTGAGAGTAAGCATTACGTAATCTATATAATCCTACCATCACTCAAATCTATGAACAGATAGTAAATAATGAAATCTGCAAAACCCCATGGAGTCCTGATGCCACTCAAACTTATCCCCACCCATAACTTGATAAGAAAATTAATACTCATACTTTCATACATTAAATTTACGAACACGATTTTTGTAGATTTGTTTATCTCCCTTATGAAGCAATATTGAACATCTATTTGATTCAGCATGACATGTTAGATCAAGCGTTTTTCCTTATATTACCACACTTTGACAATCTAATGCATCTTTATGGGTCTTCTCATATTCAACATTAAGTAGTTTTTACATATTTGTTGAATCCAAACAACTTCCTTACATGCCTATGCTACCTCCATGTACTTAGTCTTAGTGGTTGATACAACTATAATATGTTATCTTTGACTACTCTAACTAATAGTCCATCACTCAAGTTAAATACATAACCAGTAGTTGATCTCTTACTTTTGATAACCTTAACCTTTAGGATATAACTATATGTTATTAGAGTTATTAACTATGATCTTCATAACAAATGTTAGAATGGTTCATATATTTTAAATATGTAAAAAATCTCATTATAGCATTTCAATTTCATGGGGGAGGCAGGAGACGGAGGGGTTATTTATCGCCCTGATGAAGAATTTGAGATTCAATGTGCTTGGGGCTTGGGGAGCACTACAAATATCCAAGTGGAATTTTTGGCTTTGTGGTAGGGGCTAGGACTGCCTATTTCAAGGAAAATTCAACAATTGATGGTATTTGGGGACTCCATGATATTCATCCAACAAGTGGTTAAACTCAAAGAGAATTCCAGCCTTGATTAACCTCCAATTCTACAGAGGATAAAAATGAAAATTGAGAAATTTGAGACAGTTTAGTTTCATCACGTCAAAAGGAATTTCAATTCCATGACAGATGCCTTAGCTAATAAAGGAGTCTCCGCCGAACAAGGGATTTTGGTCGAAGATAATAGTAATGGTATTTTTAAACCTCTACCTTGAGATATGAAATTAGATGTCAAGTATATGGTGCAATGACTGGATTAAGAGAAAATAGTGAAAGGATGAGTTATTGGGAGGCCCTACGATATCATGATAGACCTTGGATTTGAGACCTCTGTGGTGTAATATTTTTGATTCAGACATCGGAGATTCCACAGTATTAAGATTTTCCTGCCAACGTTTCGAATCCCAACTGGGATCCATCATCAGGGCAACTTGAAGCTTCAAGTTGCCCTGATGATGGATCCCAGTTGGGATTCGAAACGTTGGCAGGAAAATCTTAATACTGTGGAATCTCCGATGTCTGAATCAATGATAGACCTTGTCCTTGTCTCACAATCGCCAGAATCATTCCATAGAAGATTGCTCCTCTTCTATAATGCCAGGACTTGGGCCCTCTCAAACACTTGGATGAGGATTATGGATGACCACGTAGCTTGGGATAACTAGAGGACAAAAATTAACCTTATTAAATGCAAGAGGGAGCTGCAACATGTCATCTCCATTTGCAAGGTGAAGCAAGCATGCTTGACTACCATAGTCTATATGGTGTTGTTAAAGAGTTACAATGGTGATGAATCAGGTAAGGAATGTCTGGACAATGGAATTAATAAGGCAGGACAATACATTAAAGGCTAGGAGTGGATGCATGGGTTGAAGGAAATGGGATGGTAAGGAGAAAGGCCATACAAAACATGCAGGGCCATTATCCTTAATGTAGAGGTTTGTGTCTAGAAGCAAAAGTCCATAGGTGACAAGGCAAGTCAAAGTGCAAGTGAAAACATGGAGGGTGAATTGCAGACCCTGACTATCAAGAAGAAATAGGATATCACCTATCAATTCAATTGCATCACTACAACAATGGATCATATACTATCTTTGCTTAATTGGCAAGGGGAAATGGTGGTCACGGAGAATCGAGCTTAGTTTCTACTCAATCAAAAGATTGGCTTGTGTTAAAAATGTAACTAGTGTCGGTCTTCATAATGTAATTCAAATGTATTATTGATGTATTTATTATATTCATTATTATTATTTATTTATAGTAAAAGTATGTTCTTCATGCTTATAGGGTTTGTTAAGCCAAAAAAATATTATGAGTCAAAGAAATATGATTGAGTCAAATTCCCATTTAGACTTCATGTAGGAAAAACAAATTATTTTATCTTTAGTTAAAAGAGTCAAAATGTCCTCCACAGACCAATTTGGCCCTCCCAGACAAGTCAACCTAAAGAGGCATCTTTTTGACCTCCTAGACATATATATATAAAAGGTAAATCGAGCTCATTTGATTATCCATCTATCACATCGATTTTCGTGCCAATATGAAGAAGATAACTAGTTGAAGTCAAAGGAGAGAGAGGACAATCAAAGGAGAAAGAAGATGAGTTTATTTATGTCGTAGTTATGTTCACACATGTGAGTTTTATGAGGCAGTTTCTGTGGAATTGCAGGACCAAAATTTTAGGAGATGACTGATTTTAGAGATTTGACCAATGTTGACTTTGACTTGTTGGCGGTGGTTTGGATGAGGGTTGACTTGGGTCTTTGTGGCAGTCTTGGTCTTGGTCTTGGGTCTTGGATATCTCACTTTGATTTGATTCTAAAAGATGATTTTATTGGGTTTTCCTCCTTGTGGGGTTTTACCCTGGCTTAGAGCCTAATTTTTGGTGTTATTTGTCTCTTGTGATCTTCATGTTTTGTACATTTTGATAATTGCTCGATGAAGAGATTATAAATTTAATAAGAAGCTTACAAACATTCATAAGTAATTATCAAGTTAAGATAAATCTACCCTAATCTATAAGTATCTTAATTTCTCAATAGTTTTCTTTAGAGCAAGATTGATAGGTTGCAAGTTACACTGGATACATTGGACCTTCCTTTGGGAAAAATCAAAACAACAAGCTAGAAGGGGTGCAGAGGGAATCAATTCAGGCCAAGACACAAGGTAAGAGGCAGAAATGAACCAGGTTTTATTCCAGAACAGTTGAAGCAAGATGTTGAAGCAAGTGGCAAAGTTAAAATTGAATATGGGTTGCCAAATGTAGGCTAGTCTATTTTCAGCTCTTGAATCATGTATTGCAAGTATGTTTTAGTTTTAGGAGTTTTCTGGAAGGTCCTTAGATGTTATCATTTTAGATATATAGCAAGTAGGAAGTGAAATAGGAACAAAGGTATTTTTAGGCATGTTTGAATCCAAAAGTAGATGAATCAAGGATATGTAAAAGGATCTAGCCTTGTAACCAATTTGATATCAATATAAAATCCTAATAGTTTTGTTAAATAAAAAATCAATGTTGTAAATCAAGATTGGTCACAAACCCACTAACAACTCCTAGCGTGCTTATACTTTTAGGTGTAGCATAAATCAATGCACACAATAAGATTTTGATTACATACTTATATTAAATGCTTTTAGTTTTAGATCAATAATCATGAGTTTCAATATTTGTCAACTTTGATAATTAGATTATACTATGTTCTGTTGACATCATAACCAATTTATGTTGTGATGTTCCGTACCCTTTTTAAACAATGTTAATGATTTTTCTCTAAGATAGAAGTATTTTCTTCCTCTTCCTACTTAATTTTTTCTTATTTCCAAATGATGATGAACAACATCAAGATCATATTGAACCAAGGTGGAAGTTGAAACTTTATCCACTCAATCGTATAACCCTTTGTCATCACAAATCATTAGAATGCCATTGATATAAAGAGAATGATTATTGCATAAGCACCACTCAACTTAAAGTACAGGTATTCATTTATATAGATCCTATCAGACCCTTGATCCAACATGAATCCATTTATGTCATCACCTTCATCACTACTTCAATCCTAGACTACCTTTTTAGTTGATTTTTCTCAGGCCATATCAAGTCTTCCATCACTTTCTTGGTTCTAGCTTCATAAGAAATAATAGTGAATGAATAATCACCTCTTCTCTTCTAGACAATGTTCCACACACACACACAAGGATGTGTGATGGTTGAGTGCAACAATGTATAATATACCTGCTTCATGTAGATTGGCTTGCCTTTATAGTTTTTGTAACAAGCATAACAACTAATTCCCCCACTTAACCTTAAGCCCTTTAAGATGTTCCATGTAGATCTATTATTTTAGTTCTTGATGAAAAAAATTTCATGTCAATATGCTTGACTTCAAGATTACATATGGATGCAAATTCCAAAAACCACTTTGTTGAAGCCATCTTTGTGCTAGAGGAAACAATTTCCTCATAGCTAATTCCCTTGACCCAAGTGTAGCATTTGGATATACATTATGTCATATACTTATTGATAGTGTCATCTAGCATTTACTTCTAAAGGCCTACCTATAGACAATTATTGTCTACCCTTTATGAAGTTTTATCAATTTTCATGTCATGTTCTTCTTCAACAACATTAATTATTCTCTTGAAGCAAAGTCACTTAGTTGAATCCTTATTTTATAATGCTTCCTGCACAATCATTGGCACATCTACTACATCCTAAAATGCAAAATGTAAGAAAATCAATTCGATAGCCTACTTACTCTCAAAGATTGTTGAATCACTAGTTTACTTAGCTTTTCACAAGTATTAATACACATTTCTTATTTTTTCAACATCTTTGGATGTGACTTGGTTTCCTTTACTCCTAAGTTTTCATATTGACTTCTATCGATTCCATTAATATTCCATGTTGTTGTACTATAATCATTTTCATATTCACATGTCAAGTACCCATTTAGAGAGTTTATCACCTTTTCATTGAATACTACAACTTTTCTTTCATGTATATTTCTAGTTTGGGGTCATGCATTTTTTCATCTTGCTGTTAAGTCCAATACATATGAATTTCTTTGAATTATCATTGAATTGCACTTGTTTAAATTGGGGTCCAATTATCTGCATGCTTCACACCTAAACAACTTTAGATCATACCTAGAAGCCTTTTCTACAACGATCCTATAGGATAGTTGTCAACGATTTAGTGCCGAAGTATGTTGTCAACACCTAAACTTCTACCCATAATGAATTAAATTCAAAAGTCTACTTGTGTAATCATGCACTTAGCCCTCTCTTACAAAGTTTTGATCTTCTCTTTACAACCCTATTTTTTTGGAATGTGTATGGATTTTAATTTTATCTAAGAACGAATTTATCCATATAGAATTGATTAAATTCCTTCAAGCATTATCCCCATCATTGCCACTCCTTGACACCTTCATTATCTTGATGGTATTCTCTGGACATAAGCTTTTAACTCCTTAAACTTCTCAAGGACTTTTAACATTCTCTTCAAAACAAAAATACACACACATTTTTCTTAAATATTTTGTTGATGAAAGTTACAAACTACTTTTGGTTTCAAGACCACATTTTTCATCCCACATGCATCTATATTTATTTTTTACAACACCTCTTTAGGTTGCAAGTGTTTTCTATTAACTCTCACAAAAATTTTAAATTTGATTTAGTATCAACAAAATTTAAGCTTCTAACCATATTTTTCTACCTCATTAAATTGATAAATGTCAAAGTTGTCAATACCATAAGGCGTGGTGTTGTCAATTACATTATCTTGTATTCTTTAAACGACTACATACTCTTTCACCAATATCCACATTAGGTCTACTAACCTAACCGAAATTTTAAAATGCGTTAACTTGACTTCATAATCTAACGTTTTTGGCAACAATGTTTTCTAATGTTATCAATACAAACACTTGTAAAGTACATGAACACACACTCAAACCATATGTTTTTTTCACTAATAGTTAAACAATATCTATTTATGACCTCTTATATTAAAACCATCTATAGTCTTACTATGAAATTTGGTTCCTCCATAAACATGGAACATAAAATGCATTAAAGGCCTCCTTAGTTTTACCTTCATTGCAACAAACCTTTAAAACTCCTCTACCATTAACCCACTAACGTGAGTCATGACCCAAATGAACTTTCCCCTTACTTACCATTTGATACAAGTCAAACTACTCCCTTCATGAAGCCATGGTCTAAAAATTCCTTTGAATTATTATTGATTAATGCTTGACAAAATGTGCTAGGATCAATGTCACAAATAGTGCTTCATCTATTGACACATTGTTTACATGCGAAGTTGCCTCTTAGGTCTTGCATTTACTCTTAGAGATGGATATTAAGTTTCATGCTTAGATTCTCCCTACCTCTTATTCTTTGACACCTATAAGATTTTCTTTGACTCTTATTCATTAACACCTATAAGAAGGTTAAACAAAGTTATTCATTGGAAAATGATATGAATAATAACAATAAGCTAATTTAAGGCCATGGTCTAGCCAAAACCCAAATTGAGATGTAATATCCCTTTGTTTGTAGGACTAGGGACTCCCTATACCCATTGATTTCACAAGTTAGTATATAAAGGCGTACCTACCCTACCACCCTATAGATTCAAATGTATGGCCTCCAAGGAGAAAACAAATATTCTTAACCATTAGGCCCACACAAGTTGTTATAAGACTAAAATTCATCAACTCTCCTAAAAAATAAATGTTGTATAGGGCCCTCCCTTTATTGTAAGGAATGTAAGAATTTTAATTAAACTAACCATAAATAGAGGGATTAAAGTTGATTATATCCATCAATCCCTCGTTTAATGATCAAGGTTGTCCTTATAAACCTCTTCTCCACCTATAGAAGGAGTTGCAAGAGAAAAAAGGGTGTAAATTATTCTTTGATTATCTATCTTTTTCACTTTCAAGGAATGAGGAATGACATTAGGCTCAATGTTATGCAATGTGAAGGATTTTATAAGTTATTGCAAATGATAAGATAAGTATTCTACCTTTCTAGAGTAGGTTTTTGTCTCATCCTTTGAGTTGTTTTCACTATAAATCTATGTGTTATTGTGTGTTGGTATGTTTACTTCTACTGATCAATTTATATATTGAATGGTGTTATGTTGGAACTATGTGATAAGTGGAGATTTCATATGCCAACAATGAAGAGAACCAAATAAATTAATTAGAACATGTCAATAAATTTCTAAGTTGAGGTAAGCAACATGTTGGGTCAACTATAAGTACAACATTTCAATGGGAATTGCATTTGAACTCTTTTAGCATCTCAACAACAAATGGAAAAAAAGCAACTAGGTATATAGCTCATGAACTCTAAAAAAGTTAGGGGGACAAGCCATGCAAGAACTTTGAGAGTTGTTAGGTGTAAACATTGTTGCAAAAGTGATATCCTTAAAGATTATATTAAATAGAAAATTGTTTGCACAATGTATCATACAAAATTTTCTAACAATATTTAGTAGGTTTTAGGGTTTTATAAAAATTGAATAAGAAGCTGCATCTTTACCAAGATAGATAAGTGCCTCTCTATAGGGTCATTAGAACTATTGCACATTCTCTAATAATGTAAGGCATGGATAACTAATGGTGTGAGTATACCTTTTTCAATAAGTGGCAATATCATGGAAACCATTAGTAACAACTCTCTCTCTTTCTCTCTCTCTCCATACACACACACACACACACACACACACACACACTAAAGGGGTGGCATGATTGGCATGATTGGTTTGACCATTGCCACTAAGTTGTAATGCCTAGAGAGGCATAAGATCCATTCTCACTAAGTCTTATGATCTTACCATATGAGCTTAACAAATCTTCAACTTAGAACTTGGGTGAAAAATATCACATACTCTCTAGTTTGTGAAGAGCCATCACCATCAGGGAGAATGA
Source organism: Pinus taeda (assembly GCA_000404065.3). Lineage (NCBI taxonomy): Eukaryota > Viridiplantae > Streptophyta > Pinopsida > Pinales > Pinaceae > Pinus > Pinus taeda. Next base: position 25,011 of record APFE030611660.1, on the reverse strand, counting down.
CTCCTCAACATAATGGTGACATGAGAAATAAGCCATGAAAATTCTCTAATCAGGTTAAACAAGAATACAAAGGAGAAACTAAGCCAAGGAGATATATGGAAAAGAAAGACCTCTATCCATAAGACAAATTGAGGGCACCAAATAGTATTTCTAGTAGTAGTTCACATGTGTCTTTCTAAAATTTTGTGAATGAAATCGAGACCCTTTCTATGTGATTGAAGTTCCTTAATATACTAATATTCTAGGATGATTGGCCATGACCATAGGAGGAGGGGGGCTTTGGGAGATAATGGAACATCTAAATAAAATCCTCCTAGGTCATGGTTGGAGATTAGTCCAAGGATAATATATTGTCCTTGTTAGGAAAACTAGTACTATTCTACTAATCACTATCATATACAAAATTTATCTAAGGGTTTCCCATGCAATCCTTTGTATTTCTTATTAGCTAGGAATGTGAGGTTGTAAGGAAACCATATTATGAGCTTTTACTTGTGCTTGGAAGTATTTTAACCATTAATTTATATGTATATTATATGTATGTGTGTGTGTGTGTGTGTACGGTCCTAAAAAATTGTCATAATCAACAAACATTGCAGTTAAGAGATTATTCAACTCCTAAAATTAGCTTGACAATAATCGAATGTATAAAAGGAACTATTACCTATCCTTGTTGAAATATGTTGTGATCAATTGTTGAAATGAAAACATTGATATCAATACAATAAATACTTTTTGTTACTAGTAGCACCTAGTAACCTCATTAACGTGCATATGCCATTGTAAAGTTGGTTTATGCAAATATTAAACACAACATTTGGCTAAATTAAAATATATATTATATATATATATATATATATATATATATATATATATTATATATATATATATATATATATATATATATATATATATTATATATATAATATTATATATATATAATATATATATATATATATATATATATATATGGACTTGTTATATTCATATATTACATATATATGCTAAGCCCTTATATTTCATTAAAAAAACTTAACTGAATTTATGATAATAATTTTCAATATATTTATAATTCTCACATAAAATAAACAAGTCCATGAATATATAACAAGAATCCTTAATATTTTTTTCCAAGTCCTTTATCACACATTTGAAATTTTAGGGGGTATTTGTTACTTTTTCTTAGGGCTATATTGTTCTTTGCTTTGATAATTTCATTTCATTGTTCCCATATTAAATTCACCCCATAAAATCATTGTATTATTCAAATTTACACCATTATTCAACAACATATGCAACTATGTAGAAAGAACAATATCAACATCAATGTCGCAGAACATAAAGGAACAATAGAAGAAAAGCATTCACACATAGAGACACTAGGATTGGTTGGAGACCAAGGAAAAACCCACTATGGGGAAAACCCTTTCAAATTCTTCTTCTTATTAGATTGTCATTTAATGATTCAACAAATGCGAGTGCAATAATCCATATCTTCAACCATAAACCTATTCAACAAAAATCAACTAAGATATATCCATGAAATGAACCCAATAATGCTAATACTCAAAACCTTGTTTCAGAGGTCTATAATCAATTCTCACTATCTGCAGTCAACTACTGAACCCTATGGTCAACAAACGAAATCTGTGGTCAATTGAAAAACCAAACCCTAGTTTCCAGTCACATGGAGGAAGAGTCATGTGTGCAACTGAGAGCTTTCAATCGCTCCCTTGAGCCTGCAAGCCTGCAACTACAGTTGAAATTTTCCTTTGTAAATGCTGCGACTAAGACCCAAAAACCCTAGAAACACACGTGAGCTTCGAACCCTGTAATTTCTCTTTTGTGCGACCCAATTCTCTGCGGATGTGCCTCAAGCTTGTGCAAGCCGAAACCAAGAAAGAGAATAAAAGAATGTCTCATGCTGATGTCCAAATGAGGTTGAGGTCACTTGTATTTATAACCTTTCAAGGGTGTCCAATTTTCTTTTAGGGTCGACCTAATAAAATATGGACATATGGGCTTTAAATTCAAAAATACACTTTCCCTTATCCAAATTGAGCGCTTCAATAGTCAAAATTGGTCCTCTTAAAAAGAGGAATCTCATCCCAAGGTTGGAATTTATCACTGAGCTGCCAAATTAACACTCCCTCTCAGCTAGGGATAAATTCCAACTGCATCATGTAATCATCACAAATATCCTATCATCAAATCATATTCAATCTCAAGTATCTCATCATCAGATGTTGTCACCGCTCATCTCACTTATTCATGATTATCTCTTGATTGTCCCTACTCATATGCTAAACATTCCCGAATCTAAAAGAAGAAGAATTTGATATTGGAGGGGAGCTCATCCTACAACCATTTATTCATCGAGGAGCCACTACTACCACCCATAATCATTGTCAACAGGGAGCCCAATGCTACTACCCGGGAAACATCAGCGCGGAGTCAATTCTATGACCCGCATCGACATTGGAGAGACTAGCCCAATCTGAAACAACATTAGGGAGCACATCTCAACCTGAAACCATGTCGGGGAGCTTAGTCTCAGTCCAGAACAAATGGGGGAGCTAAACATCGACAAACCCATATTGAGAAATAGGTGATATAGGGGAGAACATCTCAACCCATCCTATTTCCCACTAATTTTCCCAAAAATTACCCTCAAGAGTCATTTGGCAGAACACTTGCATCATAATTAGCTTGGGTTGTACACCCCCAAGTACACTCTCAACCCGTTGGCCAGACAAAGAGCGGTATTCCCAACAAGCCCAACTTATGGGTATGATGCCAACTAGGGTATACTCTACATAGACCAAGATAGGGGAGCTAACATCTCTAACCCTATGGGTGACAGATAGGGGAGCAACATCTATGAAACTATTGTCCAAAGATCCCTCAACCCTAGGATCCCTCCATCTTAATTCCACACCTTGGGAGATCAAACAGGGGGGGAAGCGCTGAATCAGTGTCCTTGATCAACGATGCTCTTTATAGTTCAGAAATATATCATCGTTTTCATATTTTGTAATCATCATGTCTCAATAAAAGCAGTCTCTTATTCATACAAGACCTCAAATCAGGTATTATATTATAGCAAATATATATCACAAAAAGGATACCTTATTCATCCTCCCTCTCATGGAGGCAGCAATCACAAGCGTAAGCTTGTCTCGAATCACAACACTGTCTCAATATAAGAAGGTATATCAGACCCAACAATATACAAGATTATATGCCAGTTAGATCCCACTCATTATTATCGCAATGTATTCTTGCCATATCCAGAACTTGCTCAAATAACTTTCTAAAGAGCTTCTTCATCCTGCCTCACAGCTAGCCATGCTAGCAACTTTGTACTCAACCTCGGTCGTGTTTAAAGCTACATACTTCTCATCCAAAATATCATGGCAGATCTCATACTAAGGCAACGAACATATGTGTTTATATCATCAATCATGATCCTAATCAACATCAGTACTTCCATGCAATAACATATCATAAGATGAGTATCTCAAATCAAAAATTGATCGTCCCCTGCAAATTTCTCAAAGGGTGCTTGGAGACAACACAATGTGTATGAAGCGGCTCAAACATGAATTCACTTAGTTTCTATGCACAACACACACACACACACACACACACACACACACACACACACATATATATATATACGGACAAGTGTTCAAACAAAACATTAATGCTTCAATCAACTTCTGGTTGCCAAGTCAGGTTCAACAATATCTCTTCATAACTTCTTGAAATTCCATTAGAGTGTCCAAGGATTTGCATTTCAACTTTCCACAAAATCTTCAATAGCTTCACGATATATATTTTCTTTTCCAAACTTCAGAAAGTGACTCATCATGCAATGATTCATTATTTTGAGCTTCATAGGCCAACTCCCTCTTACTTTGATCATCATAGGCTCATTACCTATCAAAAAGTAGACCATTAGCAATATAAAACCAAAATCAAAGTCATACCTTGGATCCTTTTGAAGTAGAGGTTTGGATGGGCACATCTTCCTAGTTTCACCAAATGATTGTTGATGTAAACATATCGGGCTTGGGTAGCTTGCTTCATACAATTCTTTCTGTAAACATAACACTATACCAAACCAATATGCCCAACCTTACATAGATTAATATTGTGAAATCAAATCAACTAAGTCAACTTATCAAAGGTAGATGCTAGATCAAAATCATCAATATCACTGTAACAAATTCTTTGGATCAGGTGACAGGTAGAACTCACATCCAAATACCAAGTTATAACTTTATCTATTGTCATGCTAACAAATTGTCATAAGCAATATCAAACCAAAATTCATCAAGTCATCTTCATGATCATAATATAAATCATTTTTGTCACTAGATGCCAATGTGTGCAAGTTCCATCCATTTATTGTGAGATTACTTCATACCGAATTACAATTGTTTATACTTTAACTATTGTGCCAAGGACAATGAGGTCAATACAAAATATATTAGCCACATAAATTTACTATGCTCATATAACACTGTCATCAAGGAAATTCATCTGATATCAAGTCAAAACCATAATTTGTTATCACACTGAGATGAATCAGTCCATAACCCAAAAACATATGAAGAATAATGACAATGATCTAAAGCATATTTATTAACTATCGGACATAATGCCATTGCTCATTAATCAACCAGATCTTGTCAAACTCTTGCAATCAAATTTCATATACTAGCTTCAATGATCAAATCAAAATAACATACTAATATCCATATTTTGATCACCTGCAAGCACAAGTTTATTCAATACATTCACATTCTCTCAAGCAAGGCAAATATTCAAACTTCCCTATCCATAGGACATTCTATTGTTTGCTCCATGTCTGTAGGACTATCATTCTTCAGGTGTACTTCTAATTTCATGCACAAAGCTTCAATTTTGTGACCTACAGACATAACCGCACCCATAGGCCTTCTTTCGTGTGGTTAAGAGGCTACAGTCACACATTTAAGCTTGCTTCCATGTGGTTGAGGCTTAGATTAAGGAAAATTATCTCTTCTTAGACCAGAACTTTGTTGCAAACCGACAATATTAGGTATTTGTTTATTCATGTCCATAAATTATACTTCAACAGTAAAGAATCTTCTATACATATAATGCAAATAATAATAGGTGTAGGGATCTGTATGGAGAGTTTCTCCCTCTTAAATAGTAGCCCCTTCAGCCATAAGTCATCAACCTATCTATAATAATGTCGTGCATCAGAAGAACTGTTAGATCATAAATTCAAGCCATATCATGTTCTAAAACATATATCCATCATAGTCATAACATGTCAGCATTAGATACGTCATCATCACATCAAAATTTCATCAAGGGTTAGAGTCATATGATTAGGGAAACTAACAAGTGTATTATCATACTTAAAGGATTATGATCACTTCATCTCTTATTTATCATTAACCATCAAGTCAAGGAATTCAATGTTACCATATGTCATAATTACCAAGCTAACCAAGGTCAACAAGAAGGTCTTGAATATCAATCTTATTGTTACGCTTCTATCATCAAGGTTGTCATGCTTATTACAAGCATTCTCAATAGTATCAAGCTACCATATATAAGAATCAATATTCTAGCCTTCCATATGAAATCCATCATGTCTATAATGAAATATTCATGATAAATATCAAGTATACCAATATATCAAAAATCAATGTAGCTTTACCATGACTAGAATGTAGGATACTTGTCCAATAGCAAGTGCACCATCTCATCATAAATACAGTGAATCAAACTTACTTTGAAATGCATGCATGAGCCATTTCTAAAGTAATATCATCACCATACCTTAGGGCTTTACCTTGCCATCCAATACTGTATTTGAAACAATACACCATACATACCTTGTAGTATTCAGATACCTATGCAACTTCTTATTTGACAATGGCAGCGGGAGCACTTTGTCAACTTCTTTGTCATGGGCAACTATAACTCTTCTCTTCCTACACTAGCCATATTTTCTTGTATCTTAGATGATCCTGAAGAAGGATCCACTTATCTTATCAATAAGTTAGAGGTATCTAAATACTCATATATACATGCAAGAATTATAAGTAATCAAAACAATAATTAGATCAATAAGTCTAAACAAAAGTAAGGACATAAAGGAGCACCATAAATCAAAAGTACTTATCTTCAATGAGATGTGTCATCTCCTTCTTGAACCAGCCTTAAAGATCCATGACTATCCATTGACTATATAATATTGTTGCCTTCAATATATTTACCAACTTCATCAACAACTAGGCCTCATAGAGACTATCCCATCTAGGGCTTTAATAAATTTGTCACAAGTGCTTGAACATATTTACATTGATCATGCTAGGGTCTCTAGATTGTATATCTCAAAGATTTTCCATAAACCAAGGTTTCTTCCAAACCCTAACCTTATAATATCCATCAAACCTTAATATACAAATTTCTTATGGTTACCTTCAAACCCTAGTATTCTTTTAGTTCTCCACCATCTTCTCTTGCTTCCATCAATGGTGTCTTCATAAGGGTGATCTTCAATGACTTTTCTTCAACTCATCTTTGATACCATGTTAGTTTTTCTTAGGGCTATATTGTTCTTTGCTTTCATAATTGCATTTCATTGTTCCCATATTAGATTCACCCCATAACATCATTACATTATTCCTATTTACACCATTATTCAACAACATATGCAACTATGTAGAAAGAACAATATCATTATCAATGCAACGGAACATAAAGGAACAATATAAGAAAAACATTCACACATAGAGACACCAGGATTGGTCGAAGACTAGTGCAAAACACACTATGGGGAAAACCCTTTCAAATTCTTCTTCTTATTAGGTTTTCATTGAATGGTTAAGTAAATGAGAGTACAATAATCCATATCTTCAACCATAAACCTATCCAGCAAAAAGCAACTAAATAATATCCATGAAATGAACCCAACAATGTTAATACTGAAAACTCTGATTCAGAGGCTTGTAATCAAATGTCATTGTCTATGGTCAACTGTCGAACCCCGCTTTAACAAGTGCAATTTGTGGTCAACTGAAAAACCAAACACTAGTTTCCAGTCAGATGGAGGAAGAGTCATGCATGTGATTGGGAGCTTCTAGTCACTCCCTTGAGCCTACAAGCCTGTGACTATAGTAAAAATTTTCCTTTCTAAAGACCGTAGTTGAAACCCCAAAACCCTAAGAATGTGCACAAGCTTTGGACCCTATATTTCTCCTTCGTGTGAATCAATTCTCCGTAGACACGCCTCAGACCTGTGCGAGCCAAAACCAAGAAAGAGAATAGAAGAATGTCTCATGATGATGTCCAAATGAGGTTGAGGGCACTTGTATTTATAGCCTTTACAGGGTGTCCGATTTTCTTTTAGGGTTGACCTGATCAAACATGCACACGCGGGATTTTAATTCAAAAATACACTTTCTCTTATCCAAATTGAGCACTTCAATAGTCAAAATTGGTCCTCTCGAAAAGAGGAATCTCGTTTTAAGGTTGGAATTTGTAAATGGGCTACCAAATTAATAGTATTAGCTACATTTGATGTTTTAGGTAGCTATTGATACTCCCGAGAATACCATGAACTCATATTTGAAATAATGTACATTTTTATTTTTTCTTTTTGTGAATTAATATTTTATATTATCAAAAAATTGGGATTACATTGTTGTATCATCTATCCATCCAAGGAATTTACTAATCCTCATTCCAACCACCATGGATTTAATAGAACAAAACCTCTCTACATATTCCATGTTCACAAAAATCTCAAAACTCAAAATACCACTAAGTTTGGTTTACATCACAGAACACAAAAGCCCTTATGAATGGGCTGACCCAAAGCTAAACAAACAAAAAGACTAATAAACTAACAAATAGAACAAATCATTTAGATTCCGATGAAGATATAATAGCAGGAGATTCAACACTCGATCCTAGAGGATTTAGAGGTTCAACATTATCAAATTCACATTGAATGTGCCCCTTTACATGGGAAAGTTGTGCATTAATTATATCCAAACAAGCATTCTCTTAAGGTCTTTCAAAGTGGCAAAGACATTGTACCTCTGTACCTATTTATCCTTCAAAACTAATCCCAACAGAGTTTTCATTTATTAATGCAAGGCCGCATAATTCAGGTATTGCTTCTTCCTTCCCCTATTTTGTCTAAGTTTAGGAATCCATGTAGACATATCCTCCATGATTTCTGAATAAGAGTGGGATTGCCTCTCCATCCTAGCTTGAGTTTCCAATTTGCGTATTTCCCTCCTTGTTTCCAGCGACATTGTAATGAAATATGTGGTAGTCGAATATTGAGATAACAACTTTCTCCTTATTATCCTTGCATTATTACCCTAACCCCCTCTCCTACAATTCATACATTGCTTAGTAAGAATGGTAGTAACAAGGCAGCACACCTGAAGTAACTGTTGAATTTACCTCTACCTACAAAGAAACACAAGATGAAATGAGATGCAGCCTCACCAGGGCTAGAACACTAACCCATGAAATCTACACCAACACTCATGACACAAAACTCGTATCGAGGGGGATCCCCTGGAGTCTGCACCATAGTTATGGAAACCCTAGTAACGACCCTCCACCCCAACATCATTAACCAAAATCAATAACACATGAAACCCCACAAACCCAAGTTACAACGAGTTGAAATACACCAGAAGATCCAAGAACAGTGCAAAAAACAGACCCAAAATTTAAAATTAACAGGAAAACACACAAGTATATTTAAGATAGATCCAAACATTCTAATTCCAGGGAAAACACCACCTGTAAACTTCTAACTAGCTATAAAACCTTCCAAGACCAAATGAAATGACTGCTCCCAGTGTTAGAAAATTATATGTTATGGAGCAATGGAACACATAAAATATTGCAGAAATATAAACACAGAAAACGCATAAAACAAGAGAGACACAAATATACGTGGTTCATCTAGTTTGGGCTACATCCACCCTGAACAACCAGTCCTTCCTTTCTATTATCCAACAAAATGAAGAGACACAACCTACAACAGATCCGCTATAATATCCTCTGTTTTCTCTCACAGTCTCACCTCTCTGCTTCTCGCTCTGAGAATACACATCTATTACACAGCCTCAAATACAATGCCCTCATACAAAGAGAGGGATTGCCTTCTAGGGCAAAAAACCCTAAACTAAACATAAGTTCTACCGTCAGCTCATCCGCCTAATGAACGGCCCAGATTGACTAGAAATTACTATACTTTTACAAGGCATTTTTACATCTGTTTTTAGCTTCGGGTGCAATGCCCCCGAAACCCCTGCCGGGGGACTGCTGGCCCCCAGACCCCCCAGTCGAGGGGGATCGGCCCCCCCAAACCCCCGCGGGGCAGGCAAGTCCCCCCCACACCCCCCCGCGTGGAGGTGTGTACAAAATTCTTGGGGTATACATCCGGCTGAAACAAAGACCTCTGAACAATCATGCTCCACACCCAACACCTAGACCCCCCATCTCAAAGATAAAATTCCTAAATACATAGACCCAACCCCAACACTAAATAAAGTACATTTAAACAAGAAAAGGGGGGAGATGACCTAAAGCACTATGCAAGGGATTGAAGGTGAATACCACTCTAGGTTGTGTGCCAGGAGCACCAATTGTGAGCCAAAGAGCCCAAACCCAAGATTAACCCTCACCATCCACCTAGTCCATGAGAAAGTTGCGAGCGTAGGCTTCGTCTTCACACCAATAGACATTAAGCAAAGCACGAGGAACCATTCACCGCAAATTATAAGAGACAACAACAATAGGGAGTTCAAGGAATCAACTTCACCTCCTTTGTTCGACCCTCCATCAAATGCCCTAAACTACATCACATGAGTGATTTTAAAACATTTAGGATCCATCTGGAGACCTATGTGCACATGCATGTTGAGGGCTGGCCACACCCCATCAAAATAAATGACCATCACGTCCAAGGGCGGTAGACACATCCCCCAAGGCAATCTCATAGATTCCATTAGCACCCCCATTAATTCTTGATTTTTTTTTTGTGTTCACTTATTTCAATGTTTAGATGGTATGTTATTTTGTACATAGTGTTTTCGTAGGACTTTTTAGAGAATTGAAGAAAATTTTCTATGTAGTCTAAAGATATCTTCCACTGTTATTGTTATTGGTTGTAAATTTTCTTAATTTCTATAAATGGTTGATTTTGTCCTAAGTGTTATAATATAAAAACTATTATTATTATTTATCAATGATGAACCACTAATGCTTATGTATTGTGTTGTCATCTAAGTTCTAAGGTAGTAATCAAATAATAGTGGTTATCACTTAAATGATAGATATATATATATATATATATATATATGGTTTATTGCCAAATAGTTTGATAACATGATTTGAAAAAAAACATTGGTTAATAATATCTTTCGGTTAGATGTGTAGTAGTCTTTTGAGGAACATGGTAACCAAATAAAGACTTTTTGAAACATGTTATCACTATGAATGCATGCAACATGGGAACTTGACTAGGGAAACAAACTATCCCTAAGATGACCACAAAAACACAATGTAACCTATCACAACACTAATGACTAAAACAATGTTGCATTAAAACTCCATGTAGTTATTAAAAAGTTCTAATTGGCGTTTGTATGTTAAGTTAATTCTTTAATGAATTCTTATGTTGAATAGTTTAATTAGTCTTTCCCTAATGAGGCATAGCTACTCTTTTGTTGAATAGTTTAATTTGGTCTATTTTGATGAGGAATAGTTACTCAGAGGAATTTGTGCAATAATACGTCTTAGGGAATGATTTGCAAAGTTTGTCTAGATAAAAAGAGGATAAGGATCATTATTAAAGGAATTTATAATAAGAAGTCATGAGAAAACTGTCTAAAATAAGGGATGAAGGCCCTACAAGTTTACAAGAATTTTAGATCAACCTCAACATATGGTATTGACACACTAGGAAATAGCGACTTAACCAATCGAACAAGACACAAATGAAAGTGGCTAATATATACCCAAAAGTTGGTGTTTACCTTACATAAAGAGTTTTGCTTGGAGATTATAATTTAATCATATATTGCATTAGTTTTTGAGATGAGGTAATGACGAGGAAGAGGGGATGCATCCCCAAATGGCTAGAGCACATTCCCAAAATTTTCAAGGGACAATGATAATGTGTGTATGTGTGTCAAAAAATTATAATTCACCATATACATTTGTAATTGCTTACAAGTATAATAGAATATATTATGCACATCCCTTACACTTGCAACTTCTATACAAAACTTAAGCAATTGAAGATAGGGCCAAGTGGCATTCCATTATTCCCCCCTGGAAATGAGCAAAATGCAATAATTTTAACTATTTGAAATTTGTAGTAAGGTCCATGAAGGGTCTATGAGACAAATAATTGTTTATATATCAACTTTTCTTCTTCATATTTCTTGTTAATGATGATTATGATAAAAGTTTAGAAGGCATTCACTTCTTAATAGGCTCTACAAATTTTTACAAGTGCATTTAAAACTAATACAAAACACATTGGTCATATAAAGAGAGTAAATTTATATTTCATATTGAAAAGGTGATTGAATGGTAATTTATTCAAACTTTTATTAACCAATCCAAGTCATCACTATATGCTTAGGATAGGGATGGTGGAAGAACTAGATTTCAATGACTCATGGAAGCCCACGTACAATATGTAAATGTTGAGATGACCCAAAATATGATAAGAAAGTGCAATAACCATAAAGATAAGCCCTTTGAAATATTGCATTTCTTGGTTTTTTTCCATGGAGGATTTGTAATGTTGTTGCTAAAAATATAATAGTTAAATAACTAAAACCCTAGATTGAAACCCATCATATAAAGCATATGTTTTGAGCTAAAATTTGTATGGTACATTTAGATTCAATGAAATATGTAAAAAATGGATGGGAAAGTGTTCATATTGTCAAATAATTAATGTCTATTGTCAAAATTGAAGACGCATTCTCGGAATATCCCCAAAATTTGCCATGAACATCCTTGAAATCTCCCTTGAAAATCCCTAAAATTTATTAGGAACATCTTTGAAATATGCTCAAAACATCTTCGGGATGACGAACAAGTCCTTGAGTCCTTGGTAAAGTCCCCAATGGTTTTGGGATGTTTCCTAAGTTCCCCAAGTCCCTAAAACACTAGAATGAGAGGGGGCAAGTCCTAGTGCAACATAGGTTTGATCCCTAATTGGGAGCTACCCATTTCCAACCATCAAGCCAAAAATGTAGATATCATGATAATAATAGGATGTGGTTATTAGATTATGTTAATATAATTTATATTGTGTATTTTGTAATAATGCAAGACTTGACTAAAACAATGAAGGAGGATTGCACTAGTTGGCCAATTCAACTATTTATTATTCGAAGACTTGACTTTCAAAAATGTTGACTCTCATGGGAGTCTTTCTGTTATCAACTTGATAAATGGGAGAAAGTTTTAGATATACATTTTGGGTTATGGATACAACTAAATGTGAATGTTTCATGTAGATTTCAAGTGTGAAAGAGTATATTACCTCTTTATTTGAAAGCTAATATATTAATATATAACTTAGGTATTAATTGCAAGGGTCATGATTATAGTTTTATTTACGATAAGATCATCTTGATCCTTTATCAATTTCATGTAGCAAAGGGATCATATGATACAGATTTTATAATGAACAAAATTAAACACATATTTATAACATAAACATAGGGATATAATGATCCAAATTCTCTTAGCTATCAGAATTAACCAAGATATTTTACTTAAGTGGTGTTAGTAGGATTGCATGTGAAAGAGTATAAACCAACCACATGTGCATACTTTAAAGAAGAGGAAACATAATGACTACCATCAAATCAAGAACACACACACATTGATAACGAGGTTCACCCAGTGTGGGTTACGTCTTTGGGCCTGGTGTCAAAAGTGGGGAGGTCGCTTCATTAGATGCCTCAAAATGACGATGATTTACATGGGATATTATTTGTCATTACAAGGATAAACTTCATTAACAAGAGTGGCATGTCTCTCCATGAGACGTTTTCCTATAGGAAATCTCACTCATATGGACCGTCCTCGAGCATGATAAGGTTAATAAATTCTCACATGACGTGGCATACAAGTATCCTTCAACATAATGGTAACAAGGACCTCAACAACAAAATCATCATATCCACAAATCAAAAGAAAGCCATGACATCACTGCATCATATACCTCTACATTCGAGGATGGCCAAAAAATGCAAAGCTTAGCTGTAAAAACATGCATCACTATTGAATTCGTGGCACGAAATCGTGTCAAACAACTATAAACTTGACCCCCTTATGACACCGTCAATATTTGGACCCTCGGGAATCTCAAAGATTCCTTCCTAAAGATGGGCGAAAAATCTGCTGCTCGAATGAAAATTATGAGTAAACCTCTACACTCCTTGCGAAATTCTGAGTAAAATGACTATAAAATCGTTATCATTCTGCATCTGTAAAAAATCAGCCTCCAAGGGAATCTTTAAGATTCCTCAAGGTTCTGCAAATATTGCTCACTGTCCACTGCCTAAAATTATGTTGCTCAGATAAGGAAATGGACCACACCATCGTGTTCCATGTGAAATTTTGGTTTGTTTGAGCATAAAGTTTACATGATTATGTCACTGTGAAAAATTGCCCTCTAGAGCATCTTTTAGATTCCTCACTGCTTCTACGTGGAATATTCCCCAGGAATATTATTGTCTTGAAAAACGTGCCCACACCTGGGTCCATCGTGTGGCTCTACCTCTGTTCATCCCCTATGAATGAGTGAGTGCTGGGTTATAAAGTATAAACTGGGCAGAGTTTCTAAAAAGGGTTGTTGGGCCACTTGGAAACTTGCCATGTTGGGAGGAGAGGGGTCGACGGTTCAAACCGGTTGCACCCTATTTTTTTTATGTGGCATTTGTTTTAACATTGGCATATAGTATCAGTAGTATGGTGTTGGTGTTTAATTGGAAGTGGCGCGTGTTGTTTGGAGGGCAGTCAAGTGGGGCAGCTCGTGGGTGAGCTAGTCGGCAGGTCGGGCGGCTTTGAATCCTATAAGCCCCATCACACGTATTATATATGGGGCATATGGTTGACGGGGAAGGCAGCCCGCCAACCCAATTTTTTTATATATTATATATAATATACATGGGGCTTGGTTGCGCAGATATGACTGTCAGTCAACCGACCGTTTTATAATATATATATATATATATATATATAGATATATATATATATATATATATATTATATATTATATATAAACAAACTAGCCAAAAAACTTCGATCGGTTTTTGGGGTTTACCGGAAAAATTTAAGAGGTGAATTTTTTTTTTATTTTATTTTATTTTATTTATTATTTATTTATTATTTATTTATTTTATTATTTTTATTTTTTATTTATTTTTTTTATTTATTTATTTTTTATTTATTTATTTATTTTATTTATTTTTTTATTATATTTTTTTATTTTTTTTATTTTTTTTTATTTTTTTATTTTTTATTTTTATTTTATTTTTATTTTTATTTTTATTTTTATTTTATTTATATTTATTTTTTTTTTTTTTTTTTTTTTTTTTTTTTTTTTTTTTTTTTTTTTTTTTCGTTCCAACGGTTGGAATTTGTGCGCCAGAAAATTCCAAATTGTTTCCCGTTAGTCGCTGCCACTAGGCCTAGTTTGACCAAAAATTTGACTGCAGATATCTTGAGCATACGAACTCGGATTTGAGTGTCGTTTATGTCGTTGGAATCAAGAAGATGAGCACTACAATATGGTTCTTGTTTGGGTGAAATGTTAGAACTTTTATTTTTTTATCTTTTTCTAAGCTACTTCTGAATTCTGAGCGGATTTGGAGCCACCTGGATCATTCCTCCCTACCGAGGAGATTTTGGTCCTCCAAAAGCATGAACATAATCTACAACTACTATGTTACATTGTCTGCACCACAGGTTTCCTGATAGGTCACACTTCCTTCTCCTTCACCCTTGTTCTTCAGAGCCATAAGTGATGATGATCCAAGATCTTTTGCTTATGGATGCATAAAGAATTACATGTCAAAGAGCATGTTAACCAAGGAAACTTAAGAGCACATAGAACATGAAGAAAATATCATGAAAAGCATAAGAAGAGGACAAAAAGGGTTGATAACAGAGTTCGTCCAACTTGGACTATGTCTCCGAGCCCTGCTCAACAGTGGGGAGGCCTTCATTCATTAAGTGGCTTCAAAGAGAATAATTACAAGCAAAACTTACACATGAACCCTTATACTTCCAAGCTAGAAGATGACCGAAAAATGGAAAGACCAGCTGCAGAAACAGATAGAACCACTGAATTCCTAGCGAAAAATCATGCAAAAATTCTTGTCCAAATGCTCATTTATGAGAAAAAGACCTCCTGCACCTCTCAGAATCTTTTGATGCCCCCAAGATTCCCTAGGGAAAGGTTTCGACCCCTGCTAGGAATTAGGGTTCCGCTGCCCTGCAATAAAATAATATTATTCTTGGTTTCCGCGTCGGCTACTCCCCTAGGTGCATATGCTAAAACGAGCTTTTTGATCCAGGTGGATGTTGGTGGCCACCCACCTATCCCATTTGGACCCCCGCAATGTCTCTTTCAGCATTTTTAGTTTCCTTAATTGTAGCACACCTAACTATTTTTAGCAGTTTTTTCGGGTCCTAAACTTCCGGAGCCGTTTTGAGGCCCTAACTGATGTTTTTTGGGAAATCTGGAGGGAACATGGGTCCATGGACCGATGTTTCCCTTCCCAAAGTGGTAGTTCTCGGATAGATCTTTCTAACGAGCTATCATACGCGTCAAACGGAGATCTTATGCCAAAGTTACGACCCCGGGAAATTGATGTACCAATTTACCCAAAACGGGGCCCACAATTTGGCGTTTCATCTTTCTAGGGTCGGTTTTGGAATGTGAAGGGTTTCCATTGTTTCTCAATAATAAATAGGCCTTCGAGCCTCATTGTAACACAAGTTCGGAACAGTTCAGAGGCATGTAGCCGCACATCTCTTCTCAGAGATAAGCTACCATCGCCCTAGCTGGTTTATTTCCATTTCTGGTTGTAAGCATATTTCGGTATTTTCCATTAATGAAATGAAGTATTATTTCCGCAACATCTTTGTGTATATGGTTATCTCTATATTTTATTGCGTTCCTGTTTAAATCTGGATCACTTTTATACCTACTCATGGGTAGACCTTACCACATGGAGTGGTTTGGTGTAGTGGCAATCTTGGAAACTATTTGGAGAAAGGTCGGGGGATCAAATCTCGACCCTCTCGGAATGGCGCACAATTATTTATTTATTCGGATTCATTATACACCCTCGGCATTGTTGGTTAAACATTTTGGTATTGGGGGACTGTCTACTCGGGGGGCCGGCCATGTGGGCAGGGCGGGTTCGACCCCCGCTTATCCCGTATCTTGTCCTCCGTTGATGCGTGGCTCCACGGGGCGGGGTCCCTAGTCAATGGGCCCCAACCCCCATCCACAGTTCTCTGCCATTACATATATAGTCCGTGATTTATGGTGAAGTCCGGGGGTGGCGGGGGTGATAGCTTGGTCCCCACTTCATTTTTTTTTTTTTTTTTATCCTATGGTTATGATTTAGGATTTTGGGTGGCGGGGTTGGTGGCCCACCACCATTTTTAATATTTTTTTGATTTTAACACAACCATTAGCCATTTTAGGAATTTTATCAAAAGTGGAGGTTATTGGACATTTTAAGTGTCCCACAAATTTGCCCAGAACTTACCGAATTTCGATGTTGGAATTGACCAGTTTGCTGCCTCCTTAGTCTACCACTTGTCCAAGTCCACCCTCAACTTTGAGTGACTCTATCTCCTCCATACGAGCTTGGATTTGAGTGTCATTCACGCCGTTGGGATTAGGGTGATGAGCACTTCGATCTAATCCTAATTTTATTGAAATTTTTCCACTTTAAATTTTGAGCCTTTTGTCCATGCCACTTGTACTTTAGAGATCCACCTAGATCAGATGAACCTACACTTGCATCCTCTGCAAACCTATAATACAAAATATTTGAGGGTGGAAAAAATAATTAATCCCCTATAGTGTCAATAATTAACTTTTCTAGCAAAATTAAATTAATTTGCAAACTACATGTTCAATTACATGACCAATCATGACCCAAGCATCCCCATACCTTCCAAGTGTTTATAACGCACACTCTTTGGTCAAGTGTACATCATAATGGAAACCAATACCCCAATTATCAATAAAAAGGCCAAAAACATCATCGTTGCTTTAATAAGTGATGGAAAACATATCATCACTTTTACAATTATATCGCAACACATGATTTACAAAATGCGGCCATGATAAGATACTATATCTAGTAAAACCATCTCTTACTCAATAAAGTGAATGGGTCATCTCCTAGTGGTGGGTTCGTTTGTTGAACAACTTCAACAACTGGTTCCTGTACAGGCGCTTTGTCTTTAAGACAGTGCTCTAGATGGAGTCTCCAACATGTGTATCTTTGATGACCACCTTTGTTGCAATCATTGCAAAAAGTCTTTTTCCTCCAGACCTGCTTAACGTTCTTATTTCCCTGATGTGGAGAAGGAATTTTATGCCTCATTCTCTTTCTTGTTGCCATTCTTTTCCAGCACACAACAACCACATGGTTATGCAAACCACAAAACTACATGGTTTATTCTTATCATTAACAATATACTTATAGTCAAAATGAACTTTAGAATAGTGAGACTTTTTATACCTCTCTTGACTATCTTTGGTGCGATCGTGGCAACGAGAGCTTGTCTTAGCTCTTCCTCTGCAATGTGCACTAACATGGGAGGATTGGGATGTGTTCCAATCATCCTCTTTCCTAGATGGTTTCGACAATGTCTTGGAAGATTTTTCTACCTTCGAGCACTCTCCTTCAGTGTATCCCTTCTTGGTAAGGAGTCTCAAACTAGTTGCTAAAATGGTTACCTCAAGGCTTCCAACCAAAATAACGTCATGTGAAAATGAAACTAAAGAACGATCAATACAATTTACCTCAATTGTCGATTCTAAAGCAGGTGATGATGGCTTCGCTAAGCCTTCATTGCACCTCAACTTTTCCAAGTCCTCTTCCATATCTCGTAACTGAAGTTGCAATCTCTGCTTCTCCTCTTTTTATTCTCTTAGAAGTCTCCTCAATTATGCATTCTCTGCTTGAAGGCTCTGATTGATCTCCTCTTCCGAATGATGAGAAGACGGTGAAGAAGATGAATAATCACTAGAAGATGGAGATGAAACATCATCCTCTGCTCTTTCTTTCTCTCGTCCCTCTCTTTCCATCTTCTCCTCATAATATTCATAGATTAAATCTACCTTGTGTGCCATCCTGAGGAGGTCCTCGTAAATATATTTGTTGTTTTCCTTTTTCCTTCTTATTGCATGTTCAATCTCTGGTTATCATTCACACTGGAAATTCACATAAGTGAGAAGACCACTTCAATACCAAACTTGATCCATATTCTCTCAGATACTGGAATTAACCAAGATATTTTACTTTTGTGATGTTAGTAAAATTACATGTGACATAGTATAAAACAACCACATGTGCATACTTCAAAGAAGAGGAAACATAATGATGACCATCAAATCAAGAACACACACACATTGATAATGAATTTCACCTAGCTTGGGTTACGTCTCCGAGCCCGGTGTCAAGAGTGGGGAGGTCGCTTCATTAGATGCTGCAAAATGATGATGATGTACATGAGATATTCTTTTTCATTACAAGGATAAACTCCCTCAACAAGAGTGGCATGTCTCTCCATGAGACGTTTTCCTATAGAAAATCTCACTCATATGGACCCTTCTTTAGCATGACAAGATTAATAAATTCTCACATGATATAGCATACAATTATCCTTCAACATAATGGTAACAAAGATCTCAACAACAAAACCATCATCTCAACAAATCAAAAGAAAGCCATGGCATCACTACATCATATACCTCCACTTCTGAGGATGGCCTGAAAATGCAAAGCTCAACTATAGAAACAAACATCACTGTTGAATTTGTGGCGCGAAATCGTGTCAAACAACTATAAACTTGACCTCCTTCTGACATGGTCAATATCTAGACCCTCGAGAATCTCGAAGAATACCCCAAAGATTCCTTCTTGAAGATTAGCGAAAAATCCGTTACTCGAATGAAAATTATGAGTACACCTTTGTGCTCTTTGTGAAATTCTGAGAAAAATGACTATAAAGTCAACATCATTATTGCTTTATCAAAAATCAGCCTCCAAGGGAATCTTTTAGATTCCTCAAGTTTCTGTAAAGATTCTTCACTGCTAACTGCCTAAAATTATGCTACTCAGATGATAAAACAAACCACACCATCACGTTCCTTGTGAAATTCTGGTTTGCTTGAGTATAAAGTTGAAATGATTTTGTCACTTTGAAAAAATTCCCTCAAGGGAATCTTTTAGATTCCTCACTAATTCTGCATGGAATATTCTACAGAATATTCCCCTAGAATATTCTTGTCCCAAAAAATGTGCCCACACCTGGGTCCACCGTGTGGCTCCACTTTTGTTCATCCTTAGTGAATGAGTGAGTGTTTTGTTATAAAGTATAAACTTGGTGGAGTTTTTAAAAAGGGTCGTTGGGCCACTTGGCAACTTGCCATGTTGGGAGGAGAGGGTTCAACGGTTCAAACCGGCGGCACCCAATTTCTTTTATGTGGAAGTTTTTTTAACATTGGCGGTTATATGGTTTTGGCATTTATTTGGAATTGGTGCCTGTTGTTTGGAGGGTGGTCAAGTGAGGCCACTCATGGGCAGACTGATCGGCAGGTTTGGCGAGTTTGAATCTTGTCGACCCTCTCACATGTATTATATATGGGGCATATGGTTGGCGGGGTTGGTGGCACATCAACCCACTTTGTTTGTTTGTTTGTTTGTTTGTTTGTTTATTTTTTTTTTTTTTTTTTTTTGTTTTTTTTTTTGTTTTTGTTTTTGTTTGTTTGTTTGTTTTTGTTTTGTTTTTTTTTGTTTGTTGTTTGTTTTTTTTGTTTTTGTTTTTGTTTTTTTGTTTTGTTTTTGTTTGTTTGTTTTTTTTTTTTTTTTTTTTTGTTTTTTTTTTGTTTGTTTTTGTTTTTGTTTTTTGTTTTTTTTTTTGTTTTTTTTTTTGTTTTTTGTTTTTTTTTATTATTATTTAATATAACACGGATATGGTTGCGAGGTTGGTGGCCCGTCAACCCATTTGTTTGTTTTTTTATATTATTATATATAACAAGGCTCGGTGCCGATTTGACTACGGTCAACCAACCCTTTTTTTTAATTTTTTTTTTTATTATTTATTATTATTTTTATTTTTTTTTTTATAAAACAACTAGGCAAAAACTTCGACCAATTTTTGGGGTTTACCATAAAAACTAAAGAGACAAAAAATTCGTCCATTTCGATGTCTGGAATCTATGCGCTGGAAATTTCCAAATTGCTGCCTCGTTAGTGGTTGTCATTGGGCCTCGTTTGACCAAAAATTTGACTGTGAATATCTTGAGCATACGTACTCGGATTTGAGTGTCGTTTACACTGTTGGAATCAGGATGACGAGCACTATGATTTGGTCCTAGTTTGGGTGAAATTTGATCACTTTTATTTTTCAGCCTTTTCTAAGCCACTTCTGAATTCTGAGCATTTCTGGAGCCACTTAGATCATATAGTGAAACTAAACTTCAATTAATAAATAGCAAATGCTAAAAACTGTTTACATGCAAAATGAAAACAAACTAGCTCGGGTGATAGTAGCTTATCTCTAAGAAGAGATGTGATGGCTACATGCCTTCTAAACTATGTTACAATGAGGTTCGTAGGCTTTTTTATCATGAAGAAAAAATGATAAACCCTAAACATCCAAAAAACCTAACCTTAGGTGATGAAGCACCAGAAGGTATGGGTCCTATTGGGGATAGTTGGAATGTCAACTTCCCAAGGCCGTAACTTTGACATATAATCTATGTTTTGTGCACATGATATCCCACTAGAAAGCTCTATCCAAGGACAAAAACTTTCGACTACAAACATGGATCAAAACCTTCCCCAAAACAAACATTGTTTAGGGCCTCAAAACAAATCCGGAAGTTCATGACCAAAAAACTACCAAAATATAAAATTTGATAAAAAATAGGAAACTAATAGAAAACAGTGTTGGGGGTCCAAGTGGAATAGGTGGGTAGCCATCAATATCCACCTAGATAATCGTAGGTTTCATCCTAAGAAAATTATGCATTCAACATTAGCTTTTTTGCAAAGTCCCCAAAAAGTAATGATTGAGTTAAGGATCGTTGTGGGTCTTAAGCATTAGAAGCAAGTTTGGAATTTGAAATTTTGTAAAACAATTTTTTTTTTTTTAATTTACATGTATTTGACAGCTTATCTAAAATTTAGTACATCAATAATTAGAGGAATTATAAGGATATATTTAATAAGACAGTGAATTTCATCATAAGATTTCTAGCTAACTTGTCATCATTTTTCATAGCTGTAATCACTAATAGGTCATGCAGTTTGATTGATACTTCTATAGTCCCTTCCCCTTTGTTGACATTGCTGGGCCCATCAACATGTCAGGAGATCTCTCGGGTAAGAAGTTCCAACTAGACCTTAGACCATTTGGTGTAGGAGTCCCAGCAGTGGGTCATGCAGTATCGCCTTGACCGCGGTTTCGCACAGAGGCAAGTAAGATATCCCTGTTGGTAGCAAGGGTGTGACAGATGCGGCAAGTCAAAGAAGGTGCATGAGAGGTTCTAACACACGAAGGGTGAGGTGAGTGCACCCCTTGGAAACCTGTGATATTACAAAGTTAAGAAGGGAACACACGAGCAAAGATGCACCATAACATGGAAGGAAAGTTAGCTAGCAATCCAACGTGATGGCTAAACCAACAACACATTTCAGTAAGATTCATACATACATGTAAAGAAAATAGCTAGACATGCATGTGTAAGCAAGCAGATACATATATCATTTAGAGTAAACAGATAACTGAAATACAATACAACATATGCATGAAACACGTTGGCTCTATTATATTAAGAAGTGTAAGCTTGAGTCATACAATATATTCATGACCAACCACTAGTCCCGACAGCGAAATGTTACAGTCACTGCCACCTGCTCCTCCAAATAGATATACTAGCTCTGTGCAGTGGAGAAGCCAAGGCTCGTTACAATACTGTCCAAGATTTCTCTAAGAAACTCCTATTGGAAGCATGGCTGACTAAAAGCCTCTACAATGAGTTACGAGGGACTATTTATAACAAAGGGTGGGGTGACCTTTGACATTCCCCTTTGAGACCATTCATCTATCCTCATGACTCTTCAACTATTCTATGAATGTTACATTCAACTATCGACACTTGAACTGCCACTTGACAAGATGTTACATTACAATGCACATGTGCCCATGTGAGACAAAATGGATTGAGCAAGCCATGCAAGACATCATTGGCATTTAGATAGTTGTGGTGAGACCAACTCTTTGACATCCTTGTGATGGTCGAAGGTGGTGAGCTGATGCCAAGCTTGGTCGTCCATGATGGAGTCCGTGCGCTCAATGGTGACATCTTGCTAAAGCGAACTTTGGCCTTAATTGCATCCGGGTGCACTAATATGGCTCCTCTGTCCAACTCATCTAATAGCATGCGTATGGTCATCCTAGGTGTGACCGGACCAGCAACACATTGATGCATAGTGTCTATGCTGCTCTCCAAGCATGTGTTGGTGGCCGTGTGCATCGACTTGTCAAAATACATGTTCAACTCTAGTTGGACTTGCTTCTTGTCTTCACCTCAGTGAGTGTGCCAAATGGGTGGGATCACATGCATGAGTACAATGACATGCATGCTATTAAATTCCCTTGCATGTGATCAACAACACTTCTCACCTTGTCTACTCCGTGCCAGTTGCTGGGATGGATCTATAACTTGTACGAGTGCAGTTTCATTCGTCTGTGCATGTTGTGCCCCCTGCTATACCTGTTCATGTTGCAACTCATTCTCTCGTTGATGCAACTCCTGTTCGTCCTTGAGTTACTGCTTCATCACATGCAACTCCTTCTCTGTCCCGTTCTCTACCTTCACACGATCTTCACGTCGTGTCGTCACCTCATAGCCTTAGTCTCCAAAGTTGCTTTCATCACAAGTGGATTTGCTTGAGCTTGCAACTTTGTTCCACCTCTGTGTTGTCAAAAACCTTCCTCTTGCATTGATTGCCTGTAGGTGTGCTGCCTTCTACTGCTGCTCACTGTAATGTTGCTGCCATATTATCTTGATGTCCTTGTCTACGAACAACTTGATGTCTTCATAGGTAGGTGAGCTCATAGACACTTGCTTGGTTGTAAACCCCGTTGGCCTCTCAATGGTGTCCATTGACTCTACTCTCCTGAAGGTCATTGTACTTGCGCTGCTGAGAAACAGACGAACACTTGTGATGCCTGGAGACATAGCAACAATCATGGGAAGCAATATGTTAGGCAAAAACCCAAACAAACTTGAGGACTGACTTGCAACATACATGTGTGATTGATCGTGAAGGTTGCGTAATTTCCGCCGGGAGGTCAGGAGACTGACTGCCAAAACTGTGCAAGGAACACTTTCGGCTATCAGGAGGATGACTGACTATTGGAACTGCACAATGCACAGTCCAACCTGGCTTGTTGAGGATTGAAACTACACAATGCGCAATTTCAGTCAGTAGCGACATGCAACCAGCAAACTGCATTGTGCAGTTTCTGTGGCCAGTAGGAAACTGCCTCCAAGAATTTCGCAATGAAAGTTTGGAGGTCAGTGCTGGGCTAGAATTGACCAATTTCTAGAGGGAAGGCAGAGCCTTTGCTTCCAAAAATACACAGTGCTAGCCGGGTAGGGCACGGTCTAGACCAAGGCAGCCCAGACCAGCCGACGGGTGATTGAAAAAATGAGAAGTATGGATGCATGGTGAGATGAGTGCAAACAAGAGTGAATGATCATTCAGGCAAATAGAAAGTGTAGGATTCACAAAACATGAAGGCATGCATGTGTGTGAAGCGAGTCGCCACAATGGCGACCGTCCATGAAAAACAATGTCATACATGCGACAACAGTGAGATGCGAACGAAAATTGAAATGGTGCTTCTACAAGCTAACATACATCAAAACGACAACAAGTGCTCACTAAAATCAAGCAGACATCACTCACATGAAGCAAAACACAAAAATCGACAGAAACACAACACAAGACATGAAAAGTGGGCTTACCCCCAAAACAGTTGAGCTGAATGTGCTGACGACTCCTTGATGCAATGTGGGATGTCAAAGATACAAGTTCGATGTGAGGAATGAGCTCTACAACATTTGGTTGATGATAAAATCGAGGTTGTGACACGCATGCCACAAATCTAGGAAAAGCAACACTTGGCAAGAGGTTTCTGAAATGATCCTTGCATGTAACCTGCAACTGCTAAAAATATATCCCTGAAATCTAGGGATGCTTTTTGCTATTTGAGGAAAAAGAAATCCATGCATGCAAGTAAAATTTTCTTGGTCCCGAGTGGAACCGGTCAACTCAATGGCACATGCAACAACCTGCTCAGCTGAGGGGAAAAATGCACATTTCTGGGAGGGAGCTGGGCTGACTGCCCAGAAGGATTGCGCAATTTATGGGTTGAGAATCTAACTGCTGCCTAGAATTGCGCATTTTTTGGGTTGATCAGCCCTGCTTGGGAGGAATTGCGCAATTTTCTCAGTGAAGCTTGACAGGCAGATTTGCGCAATTCTGGAGCCCAACAAGCTGCCAAACAAGATTGCACAATTTCTGGAGGGAAGGTTGGTTCCCCATCATAATTGCACAATTTCTTGAGGGAGCTGCTCAATTTGCAGCTGGACCAAGTCCATAG
>APFE030611649.1:0-17133 GCA_000404065.3 Pinus taeda | reverse complement strand
GAGAGAGAGAGTGGCATATGTTTAGGGGGTTGAGATAGAGAAACAAATAAGGAGAGATGCGGGGAGGTATAAGTATAAATGTCAGGGGGAGAGAAGAAATAAAGAGACATAGACATATAATGGAAGGTGGAGAGAGAGGGAAGAAGAAAGATTCTCACAAAGACAAATACAGACATAGAAGTTATTTTAGATTTTTACTAAAATAGATGTATTGATTTCAATGTAGTTGTTGATTTCAAATCCTATTTCATCACATGAACTATATGCATTGATTTCACTGTAGATGTCGATTTATAATTCTATTTAATACCTTACACTAGATGCATTGATTTTAGTGTCGATGTCGATTTCTACTCCTATTTGATTTCTTTCACATGATGCATTGGTTTCACTGTACATATTGATTTCTAATCCTATTTGATTGCTTGCACTATATGCATTGATTTCAATGTAGATGTTGATTTTTAATCATATTTAATGCCTTACACTAGATGCATTGATTTTAGCATAGATGTTGATTTCTACTCATATTTGATTGCTTGAATTAGATGCATTGGTTTCAATGTAGATATTGATTTCTAATCCTATTTGATTTCTTGCACTAATGCATTGATTTCAATATAGATGTTGATTTCTAATCCAATTTGATTGTTTGCACTAGATGCATTGATTTTGGTGTAGATGTTGATTTAAGATTTGATGCAAGAAGATGTATGATGTACATTAATTTAAAAGTAATTATATTAATAGTGTGCATTGATTTTGGTGTAAGTACATCTCTACCTCCTCCATCCATATCTCTATCTCTCATTGTCTCTCATTCTATATCTCTCTATCTCAGCCACTAAACATACACACTCTCTCTCCATATCTATCTATCTCTCTCTCCCTTTCTCCTTTTCCCCTCCCTCTCTCTCTCCTCCCCTTATTTCTCTCGCTAATATTTCTCTGTCCATATCTATATCTCTTCCTCCCTCCCTCTCTTTGCCTCTCTCTTATTCCCTCTCCCCCCGTCTATATCTCTATCTCCCCTTGTCTCTCCTTCTCACTCCCAAAACATACACACTCTCTCTTAGTGTAACCCCATAAAAATTATTCAACCATAAATACAATACTTGAATTTTCATCCTAAATAAAATGTTTTCTTACCCCAAATGTTTGCTTCTTGAAACTATAAACTATTTATATTTGGGTACATTTTTATTATTCACATTTTCGCTCATTCAACATTGTTAGAGAATAACTACCATTGAAAATTATTTGGGGCTTAACACTCCATAATTCGAAATGACTAAATTTGGAGAAAACTACTATTAATATTGGAGAGAAATACAGACAAGGTATGTTGTTTAGCTTGAGTTAAATATTTGAATGGTTTATGATTCCAGCTACTCTTTTCATATGATTGGTATGATAAAATGGAAAAACTAATAGGTTTGACAATAACAACAGTAGAAGAAAATAGAAAATAGTTTCAATTGATTGCAATGAAGATTGCTTGTAATTGACTATATTCTTAGTGTTCACATTTTCTATCTATCAAAATTATTACATTGACTGTTTGCACTCAAAATTTGTATTTTCATTTTTCATCATTCAAGTTACTGAGAGTCTCTATCATTTCAACGAACGGAGATAACTAAGAAAATTTTATATTAAATTGACCAAATTAATATTAGACATATTAATCATATTTAAAATGATCAAAATAATTAGATGGTCAACAATTTTTTTATGATCACACTCATCCATCTTAACACCTGATCTATTAAGCACCTAGAGGGATCAAATCTATCTATCAAGCACCGAGAGGGATCAAATATCTCAAGGTGAAAACCTTTCCTCAAGTTTTGCACTCAAAAAATAGGTGTGCACCTCGATTAACACCTGATCTATTAAGCACCTAGAGGGATCAAATCTCTCTATCAAGCACCGAGAGGGATCAAATATCTCAAGGTGAAAACCTTTCCTCAAGTTTTGCACTCAAAAAATAGGTGTGCACCTCGAGAGATTTGATCCCCTCTGAACGCTTGATAGATCCGCTTTTAAGATGGATTGATAAAATATTTATAAAATATTTTGATTGTGAAATGAGAATAGTTTTTGGGCATGTTGTATTGATGAATCATGGTTTTGGCACATGGTATTGTAACAAAGCCCCCTTACAAGTTAATTAAAATCTATGGAAAAGTGGACTTGAATATCCATGGCTAAACATATTTTTATATAGCAATTTTATTTGTTTATTAATTTAATTTAATTATGGTTACCAATTCATTATTCTATTTTATAAGGTAAAATTCATCTTAACTTATTGTAGCTACTTATAAGTTATATATTTTAATGTAATATGTATTTTGTATAGATATGGAGTTAACATGGATCTAGTGGCCAACAAAAATTTATCGAACATATAATCGTTTTAAATGTGCTAAATATCTAGATTTATCTAGACATTTTAATTTTATATTTGCTTGGAAAATTTATTGAACATATGATTAATTTTATCAATAATATGTAAATACATCTAATATTAATATAATCATTGTAAATATGCTAAATATGTAGATTTATCTAGAAATTTTAATTTTAAATTTGCTTAGTTACCTCAATTTGTTGAGATGAGAAATATTGTGAATAACTTTAATGATGAAATAAAAATTTTGAATGCAAAGTGGCTATGTAATACTGTTGAATGATAGAAGATATAAATAAAAATAATGTATTCAATTAGAAATATTCTTCATTTTGATAAATCTCAAACTATTTTCTTCTACTATTTTCTTCTTACTCTTATTTTCTTCTATTTTCGCCTCTCTCCTGATGACCTAGGCCTCTCCCAGGCCACTTCTGCCAGGATCCTCTCACTCTCATGCATATAAAACATGCATTTCAATGCACGCCAGAGCATACCCGCTTATCTCAATTCGCTGCAATCTCAGGACTTATAAAAGTCATGCTTTTAATTCCACATCCGGTGCTATAAAAACAATGCTCCAAAACCCATGTTTGCCATCAATCCAATTAACTACTCATTAGTTTATAAACAATCTCAAATATATGTTGGCTGCGCCCAATCAAGAGTGCGCCTTACCTCAGAGTTCAATTATCAATGGCACAACATTCTGATTGTAATCATACTATGGTCCACAGGCATATATATATGCATATTAATTCCACCAGCATAAATATTCCAACAATTCATATGATTTACATCCAATTCATATCGCACTAGTTTATGGATACCTATACAGCAATTTATGTGCATTCCCCTTACCTTGTTACGCTGGCAAGACCGACACCATCAAACTAAGCCAGTATAAAAGATGCAGAGACTTGCCTCATGTTTATTTTCCCGAACCACAGGCTCGTAGCATGTATGTCCATCCACCGGTTTATAACTATATATTGATATATGGTGCGCTAGCTTCTCGCTGCTCGGGTTATGCGCGGAATTGACAGCCCTATATAAACCTCGGTTGTGCCTTGGTATGGCGCTGGCCTTGTATCAATCGCCAACTACAAACGGACTGGTGTCTATTATATCGATTCTAATCCTCGAACTCCCCACAGCAAACTCCACATGACAGTTCAATGAACAGACACATGCGCTATTATCAAATCGAGCCCAGTTTTCTTCTTATAAACAGTGGTTCATTCTTCTTCCTTCAGCTATTCGGTAGTCTACCTTTGCCTGATGGTCCTTGTAGTCCATATATGTTACAACACTTAAATTGAACCGCTTCTTAAATTATAGAACTCGCCAATAAATATATATACCTTCCCTTCTTCTTGATGCCGCCGCTGGTTATAGTCTGGATTTTTCCTGGACAAGGTTATTCACTTGTAAAAACAGAGTATCTAGATTCACCAGGTTACGGAACTCTGGAGGAATTGGACCAGATAGCTCACATTCCGACATATCCATACGACGGAGATTTGTCAACTTTCCGATTTCAGGAGGTATTCCACCATCAAATGAATTGTAATAGCCCACATAAAGCTCTTTCAGTTGCCTGAGATTGTCCAGCTCCGCCGAAATAGCTCCTCCCAGTTCATTTCCGGAGACTGCAAGATACTCCAGCTTATTCCATCTACCATACTCATGAGGAATAGCACCAGAAAAGTAGTTCCCTCCGAGGTGAAGATGCCTGATTCCCCCGAATTATATAGACACAATTTATATTGTTCGGTTCCAAATTGGAACTCGCCCCTTTTGTTTACGCTATCGTCGTGTCCGCCACAGGTCTTTATAAACAGAGCACTATACCGGCATATATCATAACCATGAGGTTGTGGCTTATGGTCATAGACCTTTCCTTCACTAAACCATCAAATGGAAATCGCCAGAACAATTTCGATGTCAACCATATGTGCCATTGAAGAATCAAAACTGCTTTAAAATTGCAAATCCATTAAAGCCACAAGAATTCCAAGTGCAGACAGAGACAGATATGCAACCGGGGGATAAGCCTGGTAATAACATAAAAAGAAAGGGATCGATTTCTATAATCAATACACACAGCAGTTGCACATTGGAAAAATAGAACCATCAGCGCCTCATTCAAATTAAACACACACATGCTTGTACAGAACTGAATTAACCATATTCATATTTACATAAAATAAACATTCACAAGAGCTTTACATTCATGGCCAGATATACACATCGATGGCCCTTTTACAAACTGTTGAAGGCTTACAGCCTTGCTGATCAAGCCTGTTCTCAATCAACCTCTCTCACTCATCTCTAATTTTCTCTCCAAATCCCTTCCTATTTAAAAATCATTAAATTAAATGCTCAATCCCTTAAAATCCTCAACAACCCCTAAATCTCTCAACATCCCTAAAGGATAGGTTTTTAACCCTAAAATCCTTCAATTCATTAAATTTCCTCATATCCTTTTATTAATAAAAGGATAATTACATAAATCCTCACCTTCTCCTATTTAATTCAAATTAATTAATAAAATATTAAAAATCATCACACCCCATATTTACAAATTAACATTATCACACCCCATATTTACAGATGGAGAAAAAGGTCTTGATGCTCCTGCATCATCTCCCTTCCCTCTTGTTGGCCTCTCTCCCTCCCTCTCCATCTTCCTTATCGCTTACTGTCTTCTTCTCTCTACCTTTCTCTCTCTATGTATTTATTCCTACCTCCCTCTCTCTTCCCCCCTCCAACTCCATCTCTCTTTTCCTCCCTCTCTACACAATCTCACATCCTCTCTATTTTCCTTCTGGTATATTCCTTTCTCTCCCACCTCTCTCTCTCTCTTTTCACTCTCCAAATATGTTACTATATCCCTCTCTTTCTCCTTCTCCCCTCACCTACCTTCCCCCCCCACCTTTCTCTTCTTATTTGCTTCTTTGTCTCTTTATCTCACCCCTAAACATACACACACTTTCTCTCCACTTCTCACTCTCTATGTCTTTCTTCTTCCCCCTCTCTCTCTCCCCCTCCAACTCCGTCTCCCTATCTATCTCTCTCTCATGCTCTCTCTCAAGTCCTCTCTCTCCCTTTCTCTCCCACCTCCCTCTCCCTTACCCCATTTCTTTCTCTCTCCCCCCTCCAATCCTGTCACTATCTCCCTCCCTATCCCCTTCTACCTCTCCCCCCTCCATCCTTATGTCTCCCTCTCTCTCTTACCCTTCTCTACCTCTCTTACTCCTCATCCACTCTCTCTATCTCTTCATTACTCCTCTCCCCTCTCCTTCAGTTTATTGCCATCTCTCCCTTATCACTCCATATCTCTCCACTTCTATTACTCTATGTCTTTGTTCTTCCCTCCCATATATATATAGAGTTAACATATATAATGATAAATTAATGTATATTATAATATAACAAATGTAATATTGTATTAATCCAAAAATAGTAAATTTATTAATATTAAATGAATATGAAATTTAATAATATTATTAATTCTAATATTTTGATATTAATATTAGGATTTAATAATGGTTTTTTGTGCATGGTATTAATTAGTAATTTGGCCCAGGGTATTTTGGCTTGTAGGCTTCACCTAATAAAACCTCTTTGAGCGTTCATAAATATAAAAAGAGATTTTATTTATTTCCAATACCTCTAGTTCATTTATATTTATATTTATTACCATACCTATTTTATTTACTATTGTATTTGGCCCATGATTTTGCTATATAATTAGATGTTGGTTTCTAATCCTATTTGATATATTTGTATTTATTTACTGTACCTCTTTATACCTTTTTAATATTTATATATTTACCATACCTCTTTTATAATATGTATTTGGCCCATAGGCTCACCAAATAAAACATTTTTTTAAGTTTTTTTAAATATAAATAGGCTTATGGAGTAAATATAAAAGGAGGCTTTATTTATTTACTATACCTCTTTATATTTTAAATTTATATGTTTATACATAATAATAATTAGATTGATTTTAAATAGGACCGGCATTAGAATAAAATTGGTAAAGGTTAAACATTACACGTTTACATGCTTTTCTACCACCATACTAGGTTGTAGAGTGCCTCTTGACCAAACTACTTTTAGATGACATGTATGGATAATAGTAGAGTGGGGTGAGTATCCATGGTTGGTAAAGTGGGTGAGTATCTGTGGTTAAAAATCTTGTTACATTGTAAATATTATTATTGTGAAATAAGAGATTATTTTTCGGCATATGGTATTGATGAACCATCTATCAAACCATGGTATGGTATGATTAATAATATGCTTGGTAAAGTGGGCATGAAGATTCATGGTTAAAAATCTTGTTATGTTGTACCTATTAAGTTTTTATGTGCTTATTAATGAAATTTAAATATGGCTACAAAATTATTATTTTAATTTGTTTTTATGTGCTTGTTAATGAAATAATATGGCTACAAAATTATTATTTTAATTTATGTGGTAAAATGGATCTTAAGTTAAATCTTTTTTCTTTAAGATTTAATTAAAAAATGTTATAAAATTAAATTCAAATAAAATATTTATTAAATACTCTTTGATTGTGGAAATGAGAGATGATTTTTGGCAAGTTATAATTTTATAATTTGTGTATATTAAACAATGTCCATCTACAATAGGTTAATTAATATCTATGGAAAAGTTGAAAACACAAAAAATAGAAAAGGTGTTCAGCAATGTGCAATCTTTTTCCCAAACTATGTAATGACATCCATGATTGTGGAAATTACATCCAAAATGATTCATTTCACATTTTGAAAATTACATCATGTGGAATACCTAAGAATACTAAAGAAAACGATGAAAAGCATAACGTTAAGATGGAAACTTTACTCTTGTATAGTGCACATGCCTATACACATGATTTTCGATAGAGCCATGCTTCGTAAAGATTTACCGTATGACTCTTGAATTTTGATATCCAAACAAATCCAATTAAACGTTTAATATTTTTAATATTTAAATAATAAGTTACAAAAAATTGAGATGAAGACATTCTAACAAAATATTGTATTCGAATGAACCAATTAACATTAAGAAGTTACAAGTCTTTAACATGCCCTAAAATAATATTTCATGTTTCAGACCCACCAACTAGGCATTCCCATTACAATAATTAAAAGTGTTCTTCCCCAGATGAAAATTTTCAAAGTAAGGCCAAATTCAAGGGCTTAACTTTAGTATTTTGCATGATCCAATTCACAACTAAAAGTACGAAGAATGACCAAATGGAAGTTGACCTCAAATTCAAATTTTCAGTTCAGTATTGCACATATGTTTTAGTATACACAATGTCCAGATGCATACTAACCTCAAAATCAAGGTCTTAATTCAATTATTTTGCAGAGCAGATTTTATGACAAGTATCCACAGTGGTCACTCCGAGATGCAGCAAGAATCTTAGAGCTCAAATGTTTTCCATAAATAATTGAAATTAAAAGTACCTGAACGAAAATATACACAAATCCTCAAGAAATGTAAGTTCTTAAACAAGAGAGCACCCAAAATAGTCCTTTCTTTACACACATAGAAAAGTATATCACCGGAAAATTGATACAGACATCAGCGAATCTTTCAGCACAATAGAAAATACCATGAATTTAAAGGCAACTTTCTAGTGAAAATACATAATGTCGACATTACTAATTAATATATATACAATTTCTTGACGGATCCGAGTACACACCTAATTGTCCAAAGTGGGTTAACATAACGATATGACAGTCACCTCAAACTAGAATAACATTTGACAACTAGACGTTTGGGCCTATCTACAATTGAGATTGTG
This sequence comes from Pinus taeda, assembly GCA_000404065.3. Classification (NCBI taxonomy): domain Eukaryota; kingdom Viridiplantae; phylum Streptophyta; class Pinopsida; order Pinales; family Pinaceae; genus Pinus; species Pinus taeda. The sequence goes on along the minus strand of APFE030611649.1, from coordinate 8,881 downwards.
GGCAACACCATATTTTTATTTTCTTTTTGACCAAGGAAGTCCCTTTTGTATTTTAATTCAGACTGTGGCATCATGTCCTGAGAAGCTTCCTTTACAAATATGATTATGTGGCCATCATTGATCTATCTACAACCCACCATAATTATCCTTCTCTGTCATCATGGGCAATATCCTAATGCTCATGCACTTTGGAATGACACATCCAACTTCCTTACCTTAATTTGTAGGGACAATTTTTGTTCTTAGAGCAGTACAAAATGAACAATACGAGATTCAAAAATATTGGATTCTTTGTGTCGATATTTGGCTTTGTACCAAGTACACCTATATAACTCTTAGAAAGTCCCTCTGAGATTTGTATTGGCTTTGTACCCAATGTATGTATAGAAATCCTAGAGAGCCTGTCTTCTCATAAAAGCGATGATCTCATGATGAGGCCCCCCACCCAATTATGTTCATTATTTTTTTATTTTACCTTCTCTAATGCATTTTTTACCTTAATTTTACTTGTCGACTATCATAATGATATGATGTATAATAATTTGAAGATGATTTCTCACTCACAATCTATTTGATTGAGAAAGTAATGATAGAAAAACATACACAAGCCGTCGGGAAAACCACCACATCATTGGGTCATTGGAGACGAAATTTGTGTCACACATCTCAGAATTGATGGGGGTTTTTCTGGATGCCAATAAGCAACATAGTATTAAACTAATTAGACAAATTATCTTGGAAATTATGGGGTATAGGCAGTTTTAAATGCAATATTCCAATGACATTTGTGACCATATGTAGCTTGCTTTGGCGTGTGTTCACAGGAAAAGGGATTTGTTCTTTGTACTTCCATTTTCCTTTGCGATTCTTAGTACCCAATTTGCTTCATTCTATGGGATATCATAGAGCATATCAACAAGAAGCATGGGAAATATTTCAGAAATTAGGAATGGAGATGCTTTTGCTCCCAATTCGTCAATACTGGGGAAGAGGAATGTGTTAGTGATGACCACACTTCCTTATGTGAACAATGTTCCACACCACAGAAATATGATAGGAAATGTAGCTTGCTTTGGCCACGTCTCAACTCAACTTTAGATACATTAGAACCCACGCCACGTGGCTATGGAGTCATCGACGTCTTCCTCATCTATTGTAGTCGTCGAGGTTTCCAGTAAGGCAAGACTCTACGAAGACATAACAGTTAAACACTTGGTCGACCTAGTTACAATTCCCCCTTCACCAGTGATTGGCGTAATTACGACTTATTTTGCCACAATTTTGTGTCTCCAAGACCACGACAGGGAAATGTCTTCCCATTGATGCCGTAATATTTTTTTATTGTGAAACAAGTCCACCATAAAACTTTTGATCCAGCTTTTTTGTTTCTCTCAAGTCCCAAGCAGTTTCAAACTTATAGTGTCTAGTTACACAAAATATATTGCATGCCTTCACTGTGCCATAAAACTTTTGATCTCGTCGATTGAATTTCTGTTTGAATCAGTAGATTCAATTAGTAGAATAATAAATCCAAGGTTAGGATTGACTCAGAATTATCATTTCCTGTTTCATTTTCACAGAATTACTCAGCTCAAACAAATACCAGCCATGGTGGATTGGAAATTACAACTGTAACAACAAAATTCACTCTCTCAAACCACAAGGTATATTTTATTGATGTCAAATGCACATGAGTGGTACTATGCATCTTGTAATAATTCAATACATATGCATTTGTTTGTTGGGTAATAAAAATGGAGTAATTATATGTCTTCCACTAGATTTGGGCCTTAAGCATGGGTTTACCGTTAAATTCTTTATTTCCTATTCATACAGGGATATTATACTGAACTTCAACAAACCTATTGCTTATCCTCAAAATAATTACATCAGTTTTCTCAAAAAAAATATATTAGTTTTCTCAAAGTTCTAGAAGATTGGCAGTTGCCGTTTTAACAATTTCAAAAACCTTTTAATAATAATAAAAGAACAACATTAAACTAAATAGAACAAAATTTCCAACTATTTCTATCTAACACAAAATGTCTGGCTAACAAATTACTTACTAGATTTGAAACTTGCAGACGTGTCAAACATCTCCAATTTAAAATGGAACCAATACTCCATTGTATTTGGAAGGATAGGAAAGTGGTGAATGGATGTTGGGACGATATAGAGGGTACCTATTTTGAGAGAAATTAGGAAAGTGGTATTAGAGCGATCAATCCCATTATGTGGCTTGGGGAACAAGTCGCTAATTTTCAACAAAGATCAATCTTTATATAATATTTACTTTATTAGAAATAAGAGTTTTTAATGTTTAATGATTTAATTTTTATAATCGAGTTCCAAATCTAATATGCCTTCAATAGCAATTGCTAATTTTTATTACTTTTAACTTTCTAGTAAACTACATCCCCTCGCATTGAACTCTATATTATTTTTAAGCCACATATAACTGGTTGCCAATCCTTTATATATTAATATAAATTTACTTAGATATAATAAATTAGACACACTAATATAAAATTAACCTAATAAATAAAACCTTTTACATTTTACCTACATATCACTCTTGTACCTACATATCACTCTTGTATTAAATTGTAAATAGAGCCACATTATGCATTCAACAGCTATAAAAAGCGAATTTTTAACAATAATTTCACACGATGTACTCCACTCTGTCCTACTCATGTTCATGAAATAGACGCCACATTAAGGCAGTGGAAATTGAAAGTGGAACAACGTTACTCATATAGAGGTGCACTAAAATAGAAAACACGTTATAGCCCTTTGTTCAAGTTTAGCTATTTAATGTCTGACCTGTTTTTTTACCCGCTTTAATACACGCTGGCTGCCTCTTATGAGCTCTAATTGATTGTTTCAACCTCACATTCAAAGGCTGTCCACTTTTTGTTCTGCTATTTTTTTTCCTGTTAGGGCGAATTAATTAAGATAGACATATTTTCTACCATTGTAGCTTATTATATTTTGCATTGGTATCATATAATGTATTCAGTTTTTTATTGCTTTATTATTAATTTGTTTTTAATTAGAGAAGTTTAAAATTTATTCAAAATTTAATATTATGAAATTAAATTTATTATTTAAATGAATTTTTTTATTTATCGTCAAAAATTATGATGGTTGGAAATGTCTTCTTATTGTTATTGTTTAATAATAGCAAGAATTGATTTTTGTCCAATTCTATTATTCATTACTATTACCATATCACTAAGTACTGTCTACAATAAATAATAGAATAATTGACTGAAAAATGAACCATTATATAATATGTAACTATAAACATAAATGACTTTGTAATTAAGCTCAAAATTCCATCTTTCAATAATAAAGTACAAAAATAAATAATTAAAAAAATTAAGCAATAATTATATAACTATTTTAAAAATTTAGTATTGTTTAAACTACATACCAGACATCATTAAGCAAAAAAAAACACCAGCTATAAAACATTTATTTTTTCCAAAAATCAATCCTAATTGGATAAAATACTACACGTATAAACCGAGGACCATCCCATCATGCTTTTTGCCTCGTTAAATTGTTTTCTGATATGAATTTTCAAATTCCAGTTGTCTTTACAAACTGCCAAAATTGCCTATTGTCTCTTTATTTTCCTAATTATTAAATTATATTACTTTCAATTGATTTTTTATTTTTGGTATTTTAAAAGGAAGAGTTTAGAAAGACATGAAGGGTATTTATGTTCTTTTCGACTTGTCATATTACCTTTTTTTTCTTTTATCTGTTCCGATATTGTTTGATAGCGTTGTTTTTCCCTTTAATTGATGGTATATAACAATATCTCAATAATCGCGTCGTGGCCCAAAGAGCCAACAAACCTAGTGTTGAAATATTTTTTATGATTTGCAGATGTATGATCCTTAGAAGGCCTTCCACCAATAACAGTTTAATATTCTAATGGTTACTTAATTTTGATCATTTCATATTATCATTTGAATGAAGTTATCCGTTCCGTTTTATGATTAAAAAATTGTTTCTATTTTAAATTAATTCTATATATATATAATATATATATATATATTCTATGATAATTTTAATATATTTATATATAATAGATTCAAAATTAAAATAAATTTAATAGAATTAAAGATATATATTTTATAAGATGTGAAGAAGTTTGAAAGTCTCCAGTGTTTCTCCAAAGAGTCATGAAGGAAGATAGAGTGAATCAAAAAATATTTAATAACTTACAATCTCAAGATTATTAGAAATACTCCCTATTCTATTCTCCTAATTGAATCAAACATTCCTTCCATTGAAAGAATCGTTATGGCTAGGCATCTTATGTATAAGGATAATTTAAACAACATAAAAGAGAATAGGTTTCTTTAAATTTCTTCTAACTCTAGCCAAAACAAGCTCCTTCAACTCAAGTGATGCGGAGGAAAGGATATGTAGCCTTGGCTAGACTATTCGAGGAAAGGACGAGACCAATTTGGGGAATAAGGATAGTATAAAAAATATTATTGTGTCAAAACTTAAAGAGAAATTAGTGGGTGATAAAGAGATAAACGGAAAAAGGAAGCTGAGAAATTTTAAGGAGATAATCAACCCAAACATTGAAAATAAAAAATATCTCTTTGTCTACACTAGTGTAAAAAAGAAAATAAGCATTTTGCAAATAAGAGAAAATCTCATAAGCTTCATAGTGAAATTAGACATTGGTGAATTCCTAAAACATGAAGGATGAAAAGGTATATCACCTTTGTGGCACTAAGAGGGTTGAATATGAAAAACACTTTATCTTATCGATATTATACTCACATTAGATCTAAATTTCAAATAATTATCACACTGCCAATCATGTTACCTTTTAAGTGAGCAAAACTATGGGGATCTCGGAACCCTTCTCTTAATATTTTCAAGAATAGAAATAAAATGACCCTTTTAAGTTCTAATAAATCATTTATATGTTATTGGATGTTAAATTCATCAGCATTATCACTATTTAAAATCATGCTCTTCTCAAAACATTTAACATTCCTTACACAAGGAAAATAAATCGTTAAATATATGAAAAAATAAGAATGCATAGGAATGGGAGATGTTATCACTCAAAAATGTCCTCTTGGATATGAAGGAAATTTCCTAACACAACCTTTTCAAACCAAGCTTGTAGATTGAAGGCTAGCCCCTTCAATCAAGAGAGGGCTCTCTTTGACAGCCTAACCACTAAGCTTAGCAACTCGTTGTATCTTCCAACAATGGTTATATCTTTAGTGGGGTTCTTGGATTTTGAGTGTGGTGGTCGGGTAAGGTTCAAGAAATATCAACTATTTGGAAATGAAGTCACATATTATTGTTCATAAAGATTAAGAGTGAATGATAAAATGCTCCAGGAAACAGAGGTGAGGTAAATGATGCCTATCTGTGAATATTATCTTTTTTTTGGTCAAGTAAGAGTGGAGCCATCAATTAACTGAAAAAACAAGATTACATATGGTACACGTCTTTACAAGTGTAAAAAACCAACAACAGGGTCAACAAAACTCAAAACATTACACACAAAAGCCAATTTAGATGCTTTAAACCGTTATCGACATATGACCCATCGTAGTTTCTACAAGCTATCAACACTTTATTCCTACGAAATACGAGAGTTAACCTGCGCTATTCGACCCACCCTTCGATCTAATGGTCCAATGTCCATCGCAACATTGCTAACCACGGCACATCAGATAACACAAAATTGGGTTTATCTCTGACCAGACTCATTTATCGAATGTGATTTTCGATTAAATCTCCATCATCGATCTAGCTCTCGAGCCGACGGCTGTCGCAACATCACAACAAGACCTTGCGCACCCCAAAACCACTGCCCGGAGTCGATATAGAAAAGGACCCATTGTGTATAAAAATTTGGGTCCGCAAGCCGCCAACACTTGATACCTACGAAAAGAAAGAGTTAACAACCACCATTCATTCAACCCTTTGATCTAACTGTCCATAATCCATCACAGCATCGCAACCTTGGCACAATACACCTCGTAATATCGCAATGTTGCAATCTTGGCGCATCACAATATCACAATATTGCAATATCGTAGTATCACAATATCAAAAAATTGGGTTTAATGCTGACCTGACTCTTTGACCGAATGTAATTTGTGATTAAATCTCCACCGTCAATCTGGTTCTTGGTCCGACAGTTGTCTCAACATCGCATCGGGAACCTGCTTGCCACCTAACCGCTTCCTGGAGCCGAAATAGATTATGAACATTGGTCCATAAAACTTCGGGTCCGCTCTTAGACTTAACCTCCAACCACTTTAGCACCCGATATCCAATCGATGGCAGTTACGCTTAAACCTACTGTCTATAGCCATTCAACTAGCGTGCAGGTTACATATAGTTGAATCCCCATAGTTACATGTGACGCCATATTTTGGACTTAAGATCGATGGTCGGGATTTAATGCAGCACTTTAACCAGGCTCAAGGCCTTCCACCCTCTCCTAGTCCCACTAATATTTTCCACCATATATGTCCGTTGATCTTACATGATCTAATGCCCCCTGTGCATCGTTATTTCACTGCGTAGTCCTTCTCTTCACGGTGGGCTTATGTTGTTCCTTCAACTCCTGCTAGTCTTCCTCGTGCTCATTATTCATGGTCTGGAGATATGCCATGTCTTTGGTTCCCTATCATTGACAATCATCACTCAGTTTACAAGAGGGTAAAGACTCCCAATCGTACTGAATATAGATTTCCTTACATAGCACCCCGTCATTGTCCAGATGATCAGCTAACATATTGGCTTTTCTTCGCACATGAACGAAGCTAACAGTTCTCACAGTTCACAGGAGGGAATGAATATGCTGAAAGACCTCTAAGAGCCTCTAGTGTTTTGACACTTTTCCAGGGGTCTTTCCATTATACATTTTCTTGGCCGCATTAATAACCAATTCAGAATCAGCTTCAATGACGACGTTATGTAAATTTGACTCCATCAAGATTTCTAGGCACTGCTCTAAGGGCATGAGGTCCGTCATTTTATTAGTGGTAGTTCCCAAATGATTGTGAAAGATATCCTTTATGCACCCCTGCTGATATCTTATGACACCGCCAAATCCAGCCATCCCTTGGTTGCCCTTAGAGGCCCTATCAATATTGATTTTCCAAAAACCATGAGGAGGAGGCTGCGAGATATCTTTACCAGCAGTTGTTTTTCTCACACCCTTGATAGTTCCTTGGGGAACCAGAGAATGGAGACCCAATTGTAGCAACATGTGAGCAACCTGGGGTGAAGGAGGGTCCTTAAGAATTTTTCACATAAGGGCTCCTACTATATCTTTGAGCTGTCATAAAATTTGGACAATAATGTTTTGGGTCAAGCCTATTTTGTTCTTGAAAATCCTAGCATTGTGTTCTTTCCAAACATCCCAGATAATAAAGCCTGGAACCAAAGTCCAAGCCTTGTTAATGATTTGATTATCTGAGAAGTCTTTCCTCCAATTCTTCAAGGTGTTGGTAATGTTGAGTCTGTCCCCGTCAGTTTGCCTGAAGACTAAGGTCACCCAATCCCACAGGATAGAGTTTAAGGGGTAGAGGTTTAGTAAATGTTTCATCATCTCCTCCTCTATGCTACATAGGTGGCATTTGGATGGGCCAACAAAGTGCCTTTTCAGAATATTCTCCCATGTAAGAATTTTCTTTTGGTGAACTAACCACATAAACAACTTGATTTTCATCCATTGCAAGTTCTGTGAAAGGTCATTCCAAACCTCATCAGGGTTTGGATGATTGAAACCTAGGGCCATGCAATTAGCTTCTTTGAGGTTGAAGGTTCCTTCGGTGTTTCGACCCCATCTTAGTTGGTTAGATGAGGATCACACCAAAATATTCCTCTGCTCCAAGTCAAGAGCAAGAGACTCTGCCCGGGCCTTCAAAGGACTCTCTTCACTATAACCAAGATCCTTCCACACTCTCCATCTACCATTGTTCATTGCCTGATCCTAGAAATCACTTACCATAAGTAAACCTTTATTTTTAGTGTCATTTTTTAGAGTAGTTAGTCCTTCCCTAAACAAATTTGGTTCCTGCTACCAGTTTTCCTCCCAAAACTATGCAAGGTTCCCATCTCAAATCTCCCAGAAAATATGCTTCTATACAATGGCTCTATTCTCCCAAGAAATGTTCCAAATGTGGGAGGCTTTGATGAGCCTAGACATTCGGATATGATCCCTCTCCTACCAATTATTTTCATATTTCTACTTCCAAGATTTGGCCCAAGGGATGGTCGATTCCTTGAGCCACCTCCACCAAAGTTTGGCTCCCGAAACTCTATTGAGGATTTCAGGGTCATGCAACCCCAAACCGCCATGGGCCTTAGGTTTACATAGCTTGTCCCAAGCTACCAAAGCCCACTTCTTTTTCTCTTTCCCCTTTCCCCAAAGAAAGTCTCGTTGAATACTCCTTATTTGTTGCATAACTGCTTTAGGAGTAGGAAGAGCTGAAAACATGAAAATGGGTATAGCATGTGGGACAAACTTAGTAAGCACAAGACACCCTGCCAGATTCAAATACCTGTAGGTCCATTTCCTAAATTTGTCCCGAAGTTTATTAATTACCGTCTCCCACACTCCCTTGCTGAGAGGCTTGTCAGTAAGAGGCATTCTGAGGTACTTAGAAGGTAACTAATCCCTTTGAAACTCAAGAATTCTATTAAGGTTCAGGCTCTGATTAGCAATGTTAGTGTTAAAAAAGAACAACTTTGCTTTGTCAAGGCTTACCTTTGTACCAAGGGCCAATGCAAAGTTGTTCATGATTTCTTTGAAGGCTCTGGCTTCCTTGACCATAGGAATGCCCTACAACATTGTGTCATCCACAAA
>APFE030611644.1:133378-186312 GCA_000404065.3 Pinus taeda | reverse complement strand
AGAGCAGTTCACTAGGGAGTCCACTGATGAACAGTTCACACGGTACCTCAACTTCTACAGGTTCAGGTGCAGGCAGGAGGACAGCAAACAGACAGTCAGGAGTTCAGGCTACTGATGGTGATGAGGAGGAGGAGTTTCATTCTCCTATGGAAGAAGCATGCTCAGGGAAGAGGAAGCCCAAGTGGCTTCAGGACACCTTGAGAGATGCCACATCTGTTGCTGAGCCGAAGAGGCCGGTCAGAGAGAGTAGACCACCTGAGAGATTTTGTAGCTATATGGCGATGGTTACCAGCATCCTTGACTCTGAGCCTTCTAGCTATGAGGAGGCAGTTAGCCAGCAAGTCTGGAGAGAGGCCATGCAGGAGGAGTATTCTTCTATCATGAAGAATGATGTTTGGGAGGTGGTGCCGAGGCCTGAGGGCAAGTCCGTGGTTACTTCCAGATGGCTTTACAAGGTAAAGCATGCTGCAGATGGCAGCATTGAGAAATTCAAAGCGAGGTTTGTGGCTAGAGGGTTCTCCCAGGTAGAGGGAGTTGATTATGAGGAGACCTTCGCTCCCGTGGCTCGATATACTTCGATTCGCTCCATTATATCGATAGCAGCAGAGATGGGTTGGAAGATCCACCAGATGGATGTGAAGACCGCATTTCTCAATGGCTTCATACAGGAGGAGGTGTACATTGAGCAGCCACAGGGCTTTGAGGTGCATGGGAAGGAGTCCCATGTATGCAGACTGAAGAAGGCCCTTTATGGCCTGAAGCAAGCTCCCAGAGCTTGGTACTCCAGGATAAATACTTATTTGCAGGGGATGGGTTTCACAAAGAGTGAGGCAGATCCGAACCTTTACTTTATTGTGATAGGTGAGGAGCCTCTCATTCTGGTGCTGTATGTGGATGACTTGGTCATTAAAGGTGCAGAGAGACTCATAGAGCACTGCAAGAGAGATCTTGCGACGGAGTTTGAGATGAAGGACATTGGCTTGATGCATTACTTTTTGGGTTTGGAGGTGTGGCAGGAGGAGGGCATTTCTTCCTGGGGCAGGGGAAGTATATTGTGGACATCCTTAGCAGATTCCACATGGAGGATTGTAGACCCATGTCGACACCGATGATCACCAACTGGAAGAAGCTTCATGCTTCGATTCCGAGTTGGTGGATCCCACATTGTACAGGCAGCTGATTGGTTCCTTGATGTATTTGGTCAACACTAGACCAGATATCTGTTTTGCAGTCAAAACGATGAGTCAGTTTATGTGTGAGCCTAGGAAGGTTCACTGGGTGGCTGCAAAACACATTTTGCAGTACTTGCAGGGGACAGTGGATTATGGTCTGGACTACAGGTAGGGAGATGGAGTGAGATTGGTAGGATACACTGATTCTGATTGGGCAGGTTGTGCTTCTGATAGGAAGAGCACTTCAGGGTGTTGTTTTGGGTTGGGTTCAGCAGTAATGTCATGGTTCAGCCGGAAGCAGCAGTCAGTAGCACTGAGTTCAGCAGAAGCAGAGTATATGGCAGCCAGTCTAGCTAGTTGTGAGGCCATCTGGCTTCGCAAGATGTTGTTTGGTTTATTTGGTCAGCCGTTGAGACCTTCAGTGATTTACTGTGATAATCAGAGTTGCATTAAACTCACGGAGAATCCAGTATTTCATGACAGGTCAAAGCATATCGGGATCAGATATCATTTCATCAAGAGACTATGTTCAGAAGGGAGCTGTGAAGCTTGAGTATATTTCCACTGATGAGCAAGTAGCAGACATTCTTACCAAAGCCTTACCACGGGGCAAGCATGTTTACTTCAGAGACAAGATGTGTGTGGTGAGGAACACCTTCCTCGGTAAGAGGGAGTGTTGAAATTTGGTACCGGAGGACAGGTGGTTCCCTTAGGCTTTGATCTTTGGCCTAGGGAAAAGTGTCCAAAAGATTTAATTTTTCTCCTAAAGTGACTTTATAATTTTTATAAAGTTAAAATCTAATTTAAAAGTGACTTTAAGTGATAAAGTTACTAAGTCTAATTTTAAAGTGACTTTTATAAAGTCAATGAAAAATTAGAAAGGAAAAGTGACTTTGGAAATAAATGACTAAGTGGGTCTTTATTAAAGTGGGTGAATTAAAAAATAGAAAGTGAGATTTAAATGTGCATTTAATCTCAGCCCTTGATCTAAATCTATCTCAGCCATTGGATTTAGGGATCACCCAAAAGTCATTTAGGGTTGGGTTAAAGGAGGAAAAGGAGGAAAAGATCATTCTATTATTTCATGAGCAGATTGGGAGAAGGAGAGCAAGAGAGCAAGGGAGATTTCTGGACAAGAAGGAGAAAGAGGCAACAGTTTGACACACATACCACGCAGCGCTTCAGCAAATCAGAACAGCAGAAAGAACAAGCAGAACAACGAACAAGCAGAAAAAGCTGATTTTTTTGCTGAAAACTGAGAAAAACTGATTTTTGGGCACGAATATCGAGGAATTGATTTTCGGCACAGAAATCGAGGTCCGTCCGTACAGTTCGTACGACTGCACGTACGGTCCGTACGTCCGTACATCAGTACGGTTCGTACCGCGCGTACAGCAAGTTCCCAGGTTGTTTGTTGGGCTGAAAAACAGATAAGTTTGCTTGCTGGAAATTTATTTTGCTGAAATATTTTGTTGAAATTTTCTCACTGTAAAAAGGCATTTTCCATAAATAAAGAAGAGCTCTCAAACTGGTTTTCCCCAAGAGTTGTAGGGGGTTTTTCCAGGGTCACGTTGACAAAAAAAATCAGTGTTTTAATGTGTTTTAATGGCTGTTTATTATTGCCGATTTTTATTTCTGCAATTTCAGCATTTTGTAAATTTTCCAGAATTTGTGTTTTCAGCAAATTTATTTTTTTCCAGCTTGTTGAATGTATGGTTAGGGGAAAGGGAATTTAACTACATGGGAGAAATAAGGAGAAACTGAAAACCGAGGTGGGAAAACATAAATTTTTACAAAGGAGGCCTCAAGACCACTTCGCGAGCCTTCTAGGTCAAAGAGAAGCAATCTTGCAGCTTTTATACTTCGATGTACAAAGGAGATGGTTTATCATGGTCAATTCGTTGATGGAATTACACCTAGGAGATTTCGTTCACATTACATGGCCCATACATTGAGAGATGTTGTAATAGAGACAAAATTGCACAATTTAGAACAGTGAATGCATGCAACAATTAGCCCTACAAATAGCAAAAATCCCAGTCCAATATATAGGACAAAGTAAAATAAGAATAACATTAAAAGCATGTACTTATATGCATATCCAACCATCCACTATTGACAAAAGAGAAACTCCAAGATAATATAGACCAATATCCACACATCAAATTTCATCCAGAATGCTCCAATTCATCCTCTAGAAAAAGTGCGAAATTCTCAAGAGAGAGAAAAGATCCAATCCAAAGTCATGATGAGATAATGAACTCATCTCACTTGTATTTATACATTAATGAGGAGTTCGAATTAGCCTCCTTGGCCTACATAAGCCCCAAAAATAAAATATGTTCTAATTATCCAACTTTTGGTGACAAACTCACCAAACTAGCTCATAAATGAAAGAATAAACCTCTCAAGAGGTCAAATAATAATCTATGCCTGTCGTAGGGCCCTCTAAGAGGCCTAATGAGGTCCATGGGTGCCATAATGAAGAGTAGGACCCTCAAAAGCAGTGGAAAAGGTGTTGGCCCCTTGTTATAACTTGTGGTGATCCAAATGACATGTGTGGGCACACAAGTGTCCTCATGGATCTCCAAACAAATCGAAGATGCTTGTAGATCGCCTGCAAGGGCTAGGATGATGGTGTAGGTGATGTCACATCATCATGCAATTCATGGATCATCTACCGAGTGTATGGTGCAAATTTGGTGACAAGTAGACATGATGGATCAGGTGCATCTTCCTCGTCTAATTTTTGAACCACGAGCAATATCTGAATGGCTGTGGGGATCCATGGAGTGCTATCTGCTGTTGTGGAGGCCCATGGCTCCTAACGCACACCCTACATGTGCCAAAGTAGCCCTCTGGAGGATTAGGACTCCGTATAGGGAGACCAAACCCAAGATGGAGACCATCTGCAATCCTGCATAAGATCCAATGCGTCCCCTAGCCTTCCAATACAAGAAGTTATTAGAGAAATCGAGTAAATGAGCTTACCATTTATGGACCACAGGTGGGGACTTTATAATGGCTAGCCCTTCCATAATGGACTTCTGGGTGTGCAAATGTTTCCTAAACTCTAAATGGGGTTAACCAAGAATCCTATTTGGTGGTTTCTACTTCTAAAGGGGATAATATATTCAAAGTACATCTTTCAAAAGGTGGTGGCATGTGAGAGATAGGTGAATGAAGTAGGGGATGAGAAGGGGCAGCCCTGGGTCACATACTGGGGTACAAGGGTAGCTAATAAGAGGGAAGCCCACACTTGGGTTTATAATGTATAGGAGGGAGCAATCATGGTATATGAGGTGCCTCGACCTTGATTTTTTCATCCTTATATTCCTTTTGCCTTTCTATGATTTTGTTTGATTAAATGCTCGGGGATCCAGGGGTAAGAGCATGACGTACATGATATAACAATGGAAACCCCCTTTAAAGGTAGGGCGGTTCATTGCCCACTAGGGGTTGGGACAATCATGGGTTCCTATATGATGAAGGAGGTTCATAGAACCTGTAGGAACCAGGGTGATGGCCATGAGGATGGGGTAGAGCTCATGTATTGGCTTTTTCCCATGTGCTAAATGTGTTTGTCCCAACCATCTTTTGCATTTTGTGGTACATTTTCCTGTTAAATGTGGCCAAATATGCTTTCATTTTTCTTTTTAGCCGCATTAACCTCTGGGCTTCATTCTAGGCCATGACCAAAGGTGTGGGCAAGGGGAAGGGGCAGGCTAAGCCTATGTGGACCCAGTGGAGGAATATGGACCCAGGTGGGGAGAAATGATGAACGGGGTAATAATGAGTGGAAAGGGGGTAATATAAGCGGATAAGGGAGCAGGACCATGCAACCAAAATCGAGGTTTCTCGTGAAATACCATCCCTAAAACGAAATGGTCAGTAAAAGAGATCCAACGAGACTAGAATCCAAGGTTAATATCCAAAAGGGGTCTAGGGGACAGGAGCACAGACCTAGCCCATTCTTTTTGCCGAATGTCCCCATTAATCTATGCCCAGAAGTGTCCATGATAAGCAAACTACAATACTCAATTACCAAATTGCAGGGGATACCTTTACGTTCGGGAGGCCCACCTTCAAACATATGATCATGGCAGATGGGCGAGGGACCACATGGCTGGCTCAGGTGGCGGAGAAATGGCACAACGAACTAGCTGGTCGCTGCAGGGGCTGTTGGTAGCCGTCTCAAGACTATCTTGGAGAAAAAATTTCTCCTAGGGATATCACCCACAAAATGGTGGGTAACATTTGGCTCCAACTGGGATGTGATCTCTCGAAGAAGTGGGTGAAGCTACTCGAACAGGAGGTCACAAGAACTCTAGCAATCTCTTGGTTACTGTAGACATGTCCCCTGCACATATGATTGATGAAAAACATGGGGCAACATGTTTTCATGACGTTTGATGATCGCACATGCTATATGTCAGGCCATAAAATCAACAAAAAATAAAATATGCAAATATGTATCTATCTACCATGAGAAATATCATATGAAGTTAATTCTAATTGGGAAATGGGCATGCAATACATCCTACCGTAACATGCATATGATGAAGCTATTATTAAGTGTAATCATAAAGCCAGTGCAACCAACATATCATCAAGTCAATATAAATATGGCTTCCTATATGATTACTCATGTAGCAAGTCACAAAGCGAACGCAAACCCAAACACATGGAGGATGTTGTGGGCGGGAGGTGGGAAAATATGATGCCCACATATGGATGATTATGTGAGGAGGTAAGAAAAGGATGTAATCTAGTCCATGAGATCTTCTCTTACAACCAAAATATAAAGATGTCAACAACCAAACTCATAAACTTTCGATGGATGGCGACCTCTGGCATATCACTTCGACCATTGTCTTTATTGTTTAGGTCATCGCTTATGGCCTTCATCAGGTTATGATTAGCAGGAAGGGGAGGCCGACGAGATGGAGAAACAGAAGTAGGTTGCACATGATGATTACACTAGAGAGGGATGTCTATGGAGTGATCAAAACCTTAAGGGTGCGTCTAAGGAGGAAAAGTAGAATCAATAATGGGATTTTCCTTGACACTATACTCGGGAGGGGGAAAGGGCACATAGTTACTTGAGATCATATGACCAGGGGTGAGGGAATGACTTGATGAAGACCCAAGATGATGACCAATAGGAAAAATGGAGAAAGAAGTATTGTATTCAACGAGTTTTGCTTTCCCAAAATCATAATCTAAAGGCTCAAGTGATTTGAATGTAGAATCATACTCAGGAGAAGTGGGAGCCTTATCAATTTCTTTAATATCAAAGATTGGGTCTCTCCTAAAAGGAAAATTGATCACTTCCAACTACCCCTCTTTATGCAGAGGCAAATGAAGATTCTCCTTCCCAAGGGTATCAATGGGTATGTCATCATAAATAATACTTGAGGGGAAGGGAAGAGCAATCTCATCCCCACCCTCCTTGCTGGTGTCGTAAATAGGAGCACAATCAAATTGAGGACCAACAATTCCCATTTCTCATTTTCAATGTGGAAATAATTTTCAATGTCATCTTCAAGGGGCTAATGGGATCATATTTCTAAGGGTTTTCAAAGTAGGATTCATCAGGAGTAATATCCTTGAGAAAGACAAGGTTGGTGTCAATTTCACTTTCCATAAAGTCATCTTTCCCAGCACATGTGTCCTCAAAATCATCATTTTCATCATGTCGACCCAAGGAGGACTCGTCTTCTTGTTCATTAGCTGGATTCTTAATGTCTTGATGATGCTCGATGAAGTCTTCCTCTTGGATGCTTAATGCAATGTGTACTTGAAAATGTCTAAGAAAGCCATCAACGAACTCTTCAATAGATGAGATACTCCTAGGTTCATTATCATGCAACCATGAGTTATGACTACCGAGAGATCCCATTAACAATAACATAAGGACATCTTGATGAACAACCTTCTCTCTTGAAGCATGTGCATTAAATCTTTCTACGTGGTCAATTGTGGAGAGTGGATCACCATCAAACACGGGCACCTCGCATACCATCCCTCTCGCGATGTGATTAGGATGCCCAGGGATGCTAGCAATGTCCAAAGCAGGAAATTTATCAAAGAAAGACAACCTATTTGAGGTATACATGAAAAATATATAGGAGTTGCCAGGGTGAAATTAAAGATGCCTAGAAAAATGCTTGCTCCACCCTATAAGCATCGACCTTAAAGCTCAATGAAGAACTAGGGCTCCGTTCTTCCAATTGAGTCGCTAATAATGATATGTCAATATGTTGTATGGGGAACAAGGCACACGTTTCACGTCCTCGGCAACGACGCCAAAATGTTACCGCTGAAACTAGCAGGGAACCTAAGGGGGATCCATAAAGGGGAAATGCTAGACCAAGGTCAACAAATGGAGACTTAGCCCACTGTCACCTCAGTTAAGGCTCCTTTCTATTTAGGAAATTTCACCGATGGGAGGAGACTCGATATATTGTGGAGTCACTGATGAAGGATAAGTTAATGAAAGGATGTGGAGTGACCCAAATAATCCCATTTCTGGAAGAGTTAGAAAGATAGAGCTTGCTTGCTTTCTAAGCAAGGTACAATGTCTTACAGGGAAACGAAAGGAGGATTTGAGGGTTAGGTTTATGGGATATGACTTGTGAATGAATTTCCCAAACCTTAAATCCTTGTTTAAATTGGTATCCCCGATGGTTCTTGAAGAATTGTCTTTTCAAAGGAGCAGGACCACACGGGACCAAGTGGACCTAGTTTAGTGTAGGGGAGAAGAGTATGACAACCAATGATGTTCCTAACCTGGACAAGGTATGGAAATGGATCAAAGAAAGAATATCCCCTTAAAGGTTTGAATTGATCAAATAAGGTACTAGCCTTTGGGGACGCTAGGGCAAAGTTTGATCCCAAAGCTACCTCTTTTCTTTTCTCACAACTCCACTGTCGGAATGGCCTCAAATTTGGAGGAGGTATTGAGGAAACACCAATGCAAAAGACCCTAAGAGATCGAACTTTTTGGATGGGTAGATTGTCGGGAAAATGATATCCTAGGTGACTCAACTTGGCTAGACATGGAAAAAGGTGAAAAAATATGATTTTAGGTGACCACCTCTTGGTAGATCAGTGCCTTAGTCTTGGGAGAATGGAGTCTATGATGAATATGAGTGAGGATCTTTGATTCCCAGTCAAGGAGGCCTTAAGACCACTTCGCTAGCCTTCTAGGTCAAAGAGAAGCAATCTTGCAACTTTTATACTTCAATGTGCAAAGGAGATGGCTTATCAAGGTCAATTCATTGATAGAATTACCCCTAGGAGATTTTGTTCACATTACATGGCCCATACATTGAGAGATGCTATAATAGAGACAAAATTCCACAATTTAAAGCAGTAAATGTATGCAACAGTAAGCCCTAAAAATAGCGAAAATCCCAGTCCAATGTATATGACAAAGTAAAACAAGAATAACATTATAAACATGTACTTACATGTAACAAAATATATCCAACCATCCACTATTGACAAAAGGGAAGCTCCAAGATAAGATAGACCAATATCCACACATCAAAATTCATCCATAAAGCTCCAATTCATCCTCTAGAAAAAGTGCGAAATTCTCAAGAGAGAGAAAAGATTCAATCCAAAGTCATGATGAGATAATGAACTCATCTCACTTGTATTTATACACTAATGAGGAGATCGAATTAGTCTTCTTGGCCTACATAAGCCCCAAAAATAAGATAATGTTCTAATTATCCAACTTTTGGTGACAAACCCACCAAACTAGCTTATAAATGAAAGAATAAGCCTTTGAAGTTGTCAAATAATAATCTATGCATGTCATAGGGCCCTCTAAGAGGCCTCTTGAGGTCCATGGGTGTTATAATGAAGAGTAGGACCCTCAAAAGCAGTGGACAAGGGGTTGGCCCCTTGTAATAACCTGTGGTGCTCCAAATGACATGTGGGGGCACACAAGTGTCCTTATGGGTCTCCAAACAAATCGAAGATGCTTGGAGATCGCTTGCAAGGGCTAGGATGATGGTGTGGGTGATGTCACATCATCGTGCAAGTCCTGAATCATTTGCCAAGTGTATTGTGCAAATCTGGGGTCAGCTGGGCAATGATGGATCAGGTGCATCTTCCTTGTCCAATAAGTGAACCACGAGCAATCTCTGAATGGCTGTGGGGATCCATGGAGTGCTATCTGTTGCTGTGGAGGCCCATGGCTTTCGACGCACACCCTACATGTGCCAATGTAGCCTTCTGAAGGATTAGGACCTCGTATAGGGAGACTAAATCCAAGATGGAGACCATCTAAAATCTTGCATAAGATCCAATGCGTCCTCTAGCGTTCCAGTACAACAAGTCATTAGAGAAATCGAGTAAATGAGCTTACCAATCATGGACCACAAGTGGGGACTTGATAATGGTCTGCCCTTCCATAATGTGCGTCGAGATGTGCCAATGTCTCCTAAACTCCAAATGGGGTTAACCAAGAATCCTATTAGGTGGTTTCTACTTCTAAAGGGGATAATATATTCAAGGTACATCATTCAAAAGGTGGTGGCATGTGATAGATAGGTGAATGAAGTAGGGGATGAGAAGGGGCAGCCTTGGGTCACATGCTAGGGTACAAGGGTAGCTATAAGAGGGAAGCCCACACTTGGGTTTATAATATATATTAGGGAGCAGTCGTGGTACATGAGATGCCCTGGCCTTGATTTTTATACTCTTCCTTATATTCCTTTTGCCTTTTTATGATTTTCTTTGATTAACTGCTCGGGGCTCAATGGGTAAGAGCATGATGTATAAGATATAGCAGTGAAAACCCCCCTTAAAGGTAGGGCGGTTCATTGCCCACTAGGGGTTGGGACAATCATGAGTTCCTATATGATGAAGGTTCATAGAACTTGTAGGAACCAGGGTGATGGCCATGAGGATGGGGTAGAGATCATGCATTGGCTTTTGCCCACGTTCTAAATGTGTTTGTCACCATCTTTTGCATTTTGTGGTACATTTCCCTATTGAATGTGGCCAAATATGCTTTTATCTTTCTTTTTAGCTGCATCAACCTCTTGGCTTCATTCCAGGCCATGATCCAAGGTGTGGGCAAGGGGAAGGGGCACGCTAAGCCTATGTGGACCCAGTGGAGGAATGTGGACCCGGGTGGGAGAAATGATGAATGGGGTAATAATGAGTGGAATTAGGGTAATATAAGTGGATAAGGGAGCAGGACCACGCAACCAAAATCGGGGTTTCCCGTGAAATACCATCCCTAAAGCCAAATGGTTAGTAAAAGAGATCCCATAGGACTAGAAGTCGAGCTTAATATCCAAAACAGGTGTAGGGGACAGGAGCACAGACCTAGTCCCTTCTTTCCACCAAATCCCCCCATTAATCTATGCCCAAAAGTGTCCATGATAAGCAAACTACAATACTCAATTACCAAATGACAAGGCATACCTTTAGGTTCGGGAGGCCCACTTTCAAACATATGATCATGGCAAATGGGTGAGGGACCACATGGCTAGCTCAGGTGGCAGTGAAATGACACAACGACATAGCTGGTGGCTGCAAGGGGCTGTCGGTTGAGGACCATCTTGGAGAAAAAATTTCTTCTAGGGATATCACCCACAAAATGGTGGGTAACAACACCTACCCAACTATCATCCTCCAGTGTTGCTTACATTCACAAGGTGTTTTGTTGTTGCCCCACGATGTTCTTTGTTCAGGCTACAGTATATGGGAGACCCACCTTAGGCAGTGGGGTGAGACCCCGTGGGTCATGGGCGGAGAGGAGACTCTCCAGTTGAGATATTTGGTGGATGCATGAGCTGATGGATACATGCTTAGGGATCAGGTGGCTAATTGTCGAGGTAACATATGTTCCACCCTTGGGCTTACACTTGGGGAGGTGATTGCAAGGGAGTTGCATGATGTACTTTTGGCGAGACAATATGAGGCGCTGCAGGAGCCTGAGGGGCAGTGGATGGTAGACATTGTCTACAGGAGGGTGCCCAGACTCCATGCTATGTCCAGGAGTATCCTCAGGAGTTGGGATAACGGATTTCACTGTATGGGCTGGCAGGAGGATGGCATATTGGCATGCTTGGAACAAGTTCTTAGCACTTGGGGTCCACCTATGGGTGACATACATGCGTCAGATATGAGGGACAAATGGGTTATAGTAGGTAGCAGTGCTACGCAACGACAACCCATGGGGAGTGGGAGTTGTGAGCTCCCAGTATGGTTAGGGGATCCAGGGATCCGGTTGGCGAGAGGATCACTCCACTTATCGATGGGCAGGGTTACGATGGAGGGTGATCCATCTTTTTCCCAGGGTGACACATGGGGAGTCACTGAGACCTTCCTCACATGGCGAGGCAGGTCACTGTTCAGGATCGAGGCTAATCGTGGAGTGTTGGACTCGAGCATTATAGAGTTGCTCTGGCAGGGTGGTCATTGCGTTGATTGTGAGGGATATAGTGGCCGAGCGTTACTGGAGAGAAGAGTCCGGTACGAGCATGTTGAGTAGTCAGGCATGACCAGGTTGTCACGATAGCAGCAAGATAATTTTCTTCTGTGACGGGCAGGGGATTCTGGCATAGCAGGGCTGAGCAATCCAACTACCTATAGAGGTGAGCTAGTTGCTACAGGGGAACGTCATCTAGATCTTCCATTTGGTATTAATGACTCATTGATGGTGTGGGGAACTTCACCGGTGTGGCAGGGTGATTAGCAGGAGGAGATCAGGAGAAGCTCAGGCATACGAGGCTTCAATCCCACTAGAATTGGATTGCATCTTCAAGAGTTCACCCCTGAAGTGCACAAGAGGGACTATTCGATAGAGCAGTTTCATGAGGAGATGATCAGGATCTTATACTACCATGATTTCCTACTTAATGGTGACATGCAGAGGGCGTCGAGAGCCTATGATGAGCTGGACAGCGAGTGGAGTGAGGGATGCTTCACACCAATCAGGATGGCTTAGGATCTTGGCAGGACAGGGCAGAGATCAAAGATGACTCGGTGGTACATTTGGGACCCTGATATTGTGTGCAAAGATTGTTGGTTTCAACTGATTGAGAGGGTGCCTGTTCAGACATTGCTTGAGGACAAGCAATTTTTGGTGGGGAGGATTGTAATGCCACCAATTAAATGAATTTTGCTAACATGAATTTTTATTTTTGCAATTAGAACCATGTAGCCAATGTACCGATCTGGTGACCTCCTCTGCCTGCGCTGTGATGTGGGTGCCCCCACATTCTCTCTAGCATCCTGCGATATTCTGTCAGCTTCCCTGGTTCGCTTCCTTCCTTCTCTGGATGTCCCTCCTTGAGTGGATGTCTCTACTCTCTGCTCCTCTGCTTGTAGCTGGTCCACAACTTCTTGAGTTCTTCCTTTCGAGCCAAAATATCCTGATCAGGCTGCAACTGAAGCTCCCTCTCTCAAGAGAACACCTCATTGCCTTCTTCTCATCAAATTTCACATCTCTTCTGACTGCTATCATCCTGAGAGATGGCAAAAACACTCGATAGTTGTGAGGTGTATCTGTGTACCCCACAAATATGCCCAACTCTGTTGTTGGCTGTGGCTTTTTCCTTGCTTCCTTGGAAACTTGAAAGTATACTGATGATCGAAAGATCTTGAAGTGTGACACATTTGGTTTTTTCCTTGAAAAAGCTTCCTTTGGTGTAATCATGCCAAGAAACCTATGAGGACTCCTGTTCTGCAAATATACTAATGTGTTGCACGCTTCAATCCACAAGTGCAGAGGTAGGATTTGGTCATGCAACATCGCCTGTGCTACTCCCACAATACTTCTGCTCTTCCTCTTAGTCACCCCATTCTGTTGTGGGTTATGGGGTGTTGTCAACTCCCGTCGAATGTCTTCCTTTGCACATAAATTTTAAACACATTCAACATGTACTCACCACCATTATTGCTCTTGGGAGCCTTCTCTTTCTTGCCATTCTCTTTCTCAACAAGTGCTTTAAACTCAACAGATTTGGAGAATGTCTAGTCTTTCTTCTGCATGAAGTAGATCCAACACTTCCATGAGAAATCATCTACAAATATAACATATTACCTGTGCTGTGCTTGGCAGTGGAGGCTGTCAAGAAAGGTCCATAGACATCCGAGTGGATCCTTTCAAGGATTGCATGCGCCTTGTTGTCTCGATCATTGAAGGTGGATTTTGTGTACTTCCCTAATGTTTACCCTTTGCATGTATCCCACTCCTCTAGTGCTCCTTTGCGGAGGCCTATTGAAATCTGCTGCATGATCTTCAAATCGCCATGATGCAAATGGCCAAGTCTTCTATGCCATAATTCGTCGACATCTCGGCTCAACACCTTCTCTGCTTTTGTGCTCAATGTTGCACAACCTTCCACATCTAATCTGTAGAGGTTCTTCACTCGAACCCCGATCTGATTCACTTGTCCTGTGGCAATGTCTTAGGAAAGCCTTCCCTTTGCTGAATATCACATCATAGCCATAGTCCTCCAACACAACTACAGAAACTAGATTCTTCTTCAGACTTGGTACAAACATCACACCCTTGAGCCTGAGAGGGGAGCCAGACTCTCTGAAATGTAACTGTACCAATACTGGTTGTGCTATACCTTCCATCATCTCCCATCTAGATGTGCATCTGGAGATTCTTCTTCTCAAATTCATTGAAAAATTCTTTGTTGCCCGTCATGTGAAATGAGGCACCGCTGTCGAGATACCACACACTACCCATCACTGTGCTTGCCATGCATGCAATGAGGGTAAAATCAAGTTCGAATTGTGAAGCCAAGGCTTCACCCGTTGCTCCTCCTGTGGTCTTCTTGCTTGCTTTCTTTTGTGGACAATTCGTTGCATAGTGCCCAAATTCATGACAGTGAAAGCACTTGATTCTAGACAAGTCTATCTTCTTGCCCCCTTCACTCGATTATGCTTTGGATTGGGATTTCTTCCCTTTCCCTTTCTTTGCCTTTCTAGCAAAGGCACAATTCTCCTCGTCCTCACCCTTGGATGAAGTCTTGTCTCTGGTGCTCCTTATCTCCTCCTGTACCAAATCGGACCAAAGGCATTCTCAATTTGGTAGCTTCTCCCTCCCGTTCATCGAATCTTAGAAGCTGTGCCAACTATTGGGAAGGTCTAGAAGGGCTAGTCTCACCATATCATCCCTTGCTATAGTAACAACAACTTTACTAAGATCATCACGACACTGTGTGAACTTGCTCAGGTACTATGGAATGGTCTCATTCCTCTGCTTCTTGATATTTCGAAACTTGTCCTTGAGTGCCAATTTCCTGTGGTCACTACTATTTTGGAATAAATCTATTAGAACTTGCCACATTTCATACAAAGTATCTTTCTTGTGGAGAGTGGAGACAATATGGTCTTGTACTCCCTCTAATATGATCCTCCTCGCCTTGGCAACACACTTCTAATCTGCTAGATTCTGAGCATCAATTGCTGCTGGTTTCGGAAAATCATTATCAATGAATTCATTCAACCCATTATTCTCCAGTACTACCTCCATCCGGTCCTTCGATGTGACATAATTCGAGCTTCCCTCAAGGGCATGCTCGAGCCTTAGTCCACTGAAAGCCATCTTCTTAGTCCTGAAGAAAACTTGCAACCTGATCTGCAACCTTGAACCTCCGGCAATGACAACTTTGAAATCAACTCTATAGTGATTCTAGCTATGATACCATGTAGAAATTAATGTGTAGCTTCAAAACTGCTCATGAAATCTAGTAAATCACAAGACTTGAAGCTACTCTACTCGTCTGCGGAAGTTAATTCACCATCTAAAACAAGAACCATTGACATGAAAAAGGAAACATCACACATACACGTATATTTATCTAGGGGAAAGCAACTGCTCAAAACCCCTTATATCTGTATTGCATTAATCCAAGGATAGAGTAGAAATACAACGCTTGCTCAAGCCTGAGCACATCCTGCACTTGTATAGACTATTTCTTTGCCTCACTGACTGATCTTGGCCCAACACTTGCCAATTTCAAGCCTTCCCAAGCCCCTATTATTTAGGAATTTCTCACCGAGGAATTGCGCGATTACCATAGGCCAATCCTCTGACTGCATGCACCACCTGTACAACTTGGATTAGTTTACAACTGATAGTACACTGTCCTTGAACTCCAATATCAACTGGGTAACTCAAATTTTCTACATGCAACAATTATTTTGGGCTGATTGATCACTTAAGTGGTTGATCACTTAGTCTGGAAAAAGTTATACACCCACTACTTGACCTCCACTAGTTCTTCTGACGGTTAGGACTAGTTAAACTGACAATAACTCAAATTAATTGAAACAAATTGCTACAAATTAGCAATCAATCATGTAGAATTGAACTCAAGTGTCTCCAACTCGAATTTACTGAGTTATCTGAGTGACCAGAGCAATGTCACCTCAGTTAACTATGTCCAAGTATTCTGCTGAAATTTAAATTCAAATTTTAATCTAGTTTGACCAAGGCAAAGTCAAAACTAGATTTTCTTGCTGCATTTTCAACATTACTCTATGTTGTTAAATTTAGGTATGTTCTATGCTAGAGCAATTTATTTAAATTTTCACAATTGGCAATCACATCAGCATTATGATAAACTGCAGATAGAACATAAATATAAAACGCAGAAGACAAGCCAAGACGAGAGGACACAAGATATGGCGCGAGCCAGGGACAAACCCCACAATGTGTGGGGAAACCCTTTGATCAAATCTTCTTTTATCTTCAAAGTTCAGCAGAGAAAGAGAGAGAGAGAGTACATTTACAACATAAATCAACACTTTGACTTCTCTAGATCTAGCATAGATCATTTCGTATAATGATGAGATCAGTTGAAGACATCCTGCTTCAACTGATTCTCAAGGTGAATCCTTCACCTATCACTGTGCTGCATCTCATCCATTTGCTACACCTTACTGTGTAGCACCATCTTGCTTGTATCATCATAGTCATGCTGCTCATGATCACTGTGCTGCCAATACATCATGTTGTCCATGATCTCATACAACATCATGCTGCCCATTACTAATATTCCCATCATTTTGTTCTTCATCATGTTGCCCTTTATGTCCATGTCATGTTACAACAACATCATACAACCATCTAATAACTTTAGATCTCAATAGTATAATGCATGACAGCTTCATATATTATGGTAATAGTCTGAGCCCTCAAATACTCATACGAAATGCTGACTGTGGTGTTATGGCCTGCGGCCTAACACACAGTCTTCCTGTAGTAGTATAAACAATATACTTATTCTTCCAATGATACCCCAACAGGTTTGTTCCACTGCTCATTTTAACTCAGCCTTCTAACAAGAAGAAATCACGCTCACATAGTTGTAACGAGGATGCTCAAACAGTCCCTTAACCTTGTTGTAATATAGTTACCCTTGCTGCGTTTTAGATTCACTTTCCTGCTTCGTCTAAGGGTCCTTTCATACAGTGATAAGGTCTCCTTTAACTACGACTTTCCTCATTCATTTGCTACTGATTATGACCTCCTTTAGGACTGTGACTAGGGCAGCACTAGCCCTACTTTGACAGCGGATTAGGGCACACCTGAACTGCAGCTTAAACTCCTTGTTTGGACTGTGGTTTAAGGCACAGTTGGACAGCTTCTTAAGACCTCCATTTTCTGTGGCTGGAACCTCCATCTTTGACTGCGGATAAGGCATATCATGACTGTGGATAAGGAGCTGTGCATAGGGTCAATAGACAGCGGATTCAGGCCTTCATTTAGGGCCTATATTAGCCCTCCTTTCATCTACGGATTGAGCCTCTAGAGACAGCGTATAGGGGCTTATTCATGCTCCACATAAGTCTTCTCTTTTCTACGTATAGGTCTCCTCATAACTCTGTGGCTTACTGTGGCTAGGCATTAGCTACCGTGGCTAGGGCATCATCTACTTAGCCCATCGTACTCTTAGTGTCTCTCTCCTTCACCAAAAACCCAAAGACGTGGAGAGGAGGAGAACACATGAAGAGGATGTGTGAAAAACGACTTCAAGTCCTCACCAATTTATACTAAAAGTTGGATGATGAATAGACACTTCTATTGGGCTTCTGAGCCTACTCAAGTGCTGGTCGGCTTGATAATAATTACATAAACAAAATAAATTCATATCTCCATAAATACTTATCGGAATCAGATGATCTTTAGATCAATCCTACACCTCTCAATGAGAGGGATCCAATAAAAATATCAGCTGCCATAAATAAGTTGATCCACATGGAGTTTGGCCCTAGTTGCCAATTTAACACAAATGTCATTCAGTCCTCCGAAGAAGGTGTCAATCGATTGACCCTTCTTCATCTGATACGACCTCATCTAGTTCTCGAGCAGCATTCTTCTCTGCACAGAAGTATGTTGGTACAGGTTCTTGAGAGCCTCCCACATCTCAATTGTCGTCTCCTTCTTGGCTATATGTGGTACCACATGATCCTTGACCCTATCAAGGATAAGGCACTTGGCCCTCGCCATCGCCTCTTCGTACTTGTCGTTATCATTCGGGTCGACTGGGATAGTTATAACCTTCAAGGCGAAGTTGTTGACACAATTTCTGTCAAGCACTGATAAGATTCTGGCCTTCCAGACTACGAAGTTCGATGCTCCGTCCAGTCTATCCTGGTCTCTTACCTCGTGTAGTGCCATGACGCTCCTCTACTTCCCTCTTGGAAGTTCTCTATTCGACTCCTCTAAGTCTCTATTTCCCATCTGGAAGTTCTCTTCTCTTCTGGACTCCCTCTGAGTCCTGATTTCCCCCTACTCTTTCCCCTCCTGGAAATCCTTTTGTTGCTTGTCGAGATGCCCCCTACTTTGATCGTCTTGTGAAGTTCCTCGGCTAAAAACCCTCGGTAACAACTCCTCTGGCCCTGCCCTGTCAGGTACTGTTCTGACTATAGTACCTCACCAACCCCACTCTGCAATATTTCTGCAGCCTTCTAGACTCCAGCAACTACCTCTTTATGAACTGCGTCAGCCCCTCTCTGCCTCACGCTGGCTCTGCGTCACCCCAGATGAGTCTGGACTCTGTGTCAACCCTCGGATGCCCTGCGTCAGTCCTCTGGCCCTCTGCGTCAACAACGCTGGCCTCTTTGAGGCTCTACGCAGCTCCCGGCTTCTTCTGCGTAGCTCTGGCTGGCTCTGCGTCACACTTCTTGGCTTTTGCGTTGTTAGAAATAATGTTTGTCACCTCGAGACAGCTGTTTTTTGTTGCTATTGCTCCGCTTAGCTAATGTCTTTTAGTCTTCTTGTGATTTGCAATCACGCTTTGATTCCATGTTGAGGTTTCTAAGTTTACTTAGTTTAAAAACCCTTCATGCACTTTTTCTAATTTATTCCTACCTACTTGTTATTTTTCGTTAACAAGTTATTTACAAAGTAAATACTGAAAATAAACACCATTGCATGCTCAACATATTACAGATCACCAACTAAAAGAAACAAGGACAAACACACCACATGACACCATTATTTTTGGACCAATGTCCCCGGAAAAACCCAATGCGGGAAAATCGGTGCAGCTATCTGAGGGTTTTCTTATTAAGCAATATCAGAGTACAAGCTGGGTGCCGAAATTGGCCTACTCAACAGAGAATTTCCTTAGCAGCTATACCTCACAGTTTGAGAGAAATCTCCTAGCTGAAACCCCGGAAAATCTTTCCGGCAGCTCCTTAGTATAAAAGTGCTCTGCAACCCCAGCGTCTGCCCAATCTGGACTGCATCAGCCTCTCCTAGCCCAGCGCTAGCCCTGCGTCAGCCTATCTTGGCCTGCATCAGCCTCCTTGGCTGTTGCACTGCTTTCCCGGCATAATCTCTGCCTTCTCTATTTCTCTGTACTCAACGCCCCTCAGCTGCTCTCCCAATCACTAATTCTATCTCTCTTAGGAGACCCCGCTCTAGAGAATAGAATGACTGATCACTCTGGTGTATTCTCCATGTGACCCTCAAGCCTCCTCTTTTACTCTTCCTATTGATGATTCAACGGCCGAGATTAAGTCCCTAATCAATGGCTAAGATTAGATCTAGCTTGATCAATGTCTTTTGGACCATTTTAACACAGATTCATCTTAATACACATTAATATTTTATTTTCCCTAAGTTTAGACTTAGGGACTCCATTAAAAATATTAATTATTTTAATATCTCCTAATTTTTTTAGAATCTACCCAAACCCCTTCTGGGTATTGGAGATCTCATGTGCCCCAACCTCTCCACCAAATTTCGTGGCTAGAGCACATCCAATGCTACCCCAAATCAACATCCTGGACGGATCTGTCACCGATCCTCAAGCAGAACTGCAAATCCGAAAAATTGGATCCACAGTTCCACCTTTTTTCGCAATTCCCGTAAAATGAAACTATGGCGGCCCAATCCGTGGTTCCGGAATGGATCCAAGAGAAAGGCAAACGATTCCACGGACTTGATTTTTTTTTTTGGATTTGACTTGCGTTTTTGAAATGCTATGTGAGGAATTATGCTTCCTGAACACTCCCAAGGTGCCCCCTTGATACTCCCTAGACGCTTCCTAGATGCTCCCTACTGGTAATGTTAAATTCTTAAAGTGAAAGTGATTCTTTTACTTAAATTTTTAACATTATCATGAAATGACTCAGGGTGTTTGAGAGTGGTTCCAACCTCATCAAACTTCATATGGAGAAAATAGAATTTCATATCCCTTTCAAAATTTCATAGACTTAACAGTTTTTAGGATTTTATGATCAATGGGATTGTGGCATTTCATTAGATTATATCATGTATGAGGCTATCTGATTGGCATTTAATCACGAGCACGAATCCCTATATGTACCCCAGTGTTGGGGGTGTTGATTGTTGAACTCCTTTTTCATGGCCTTGCAAAATTGTACCCTTCGCTCAAGTCAAATTCATGGATCGGGCATGTTAATCTTTCTTTACCATATTATAAGGCTTGGATTTGGCCGTTTTCATCAAAATTGGGCAATGTTGACTAATATCCCTAGAGAATCAAAGTAGAGGAAAAGGCTAGACAAGAGAAGAGGAATTTAGATTCTAGATGGTTGATGCTCGAATAATTTATCATTGATGTACAATGGATGCCATATCTATCTTGATTTATGTACAAATATGCATGTTTTCATATCTTCTAAAACTAATTTGATATTGGATTTTTTTTAATATAAATGTAAAAAAACATAAAAATAAACAAAATAAACAAAACAAAAAATAAAAAGAATTAAATATATATATATATATAATAGGCATTTTCGAGATGCTTCGCTTCCTAAATTTTTGGAAAATGACGCTTCCAAAACCATCCCCGCTTTGTGCAACATTGGCAAGGACATATTCCAAGGCATGGAGTGGAACATCAAGATTATCCTACCTTTTGACCACATGTTTGTGAATATGATCATACAAGATGACATCTTTTGATTGAACAATATCTTTGATTTGCCCTAACATGTTATCCATCTACTCATACACCTCCCCAATCACCGGTGCATTTGTATCCACCAAAAGAATCATGTTATACATTCTTCACACTTACCCAAAACTGACCATCAAAAATGGTATCCTCGACTCTTGAAAATCTTCCTTGTCAGATGCGGTTGTAGCCTTATCCTTTAATACTTGCCATGATTCACTTGATACCATGCTAGCCAATGCCTCTCTTACCTTCAAAAGGTGCCTGAAGGTGAGGCAATAGCTAGCAAATCTAGTCTTTGCAATCTTCACTAGCTCAAACCATGAGTGACTACAGGAAAAGGCCATGGGCATTGCTATGATTGTTAATAAATCTTATCATGTACTTGCCTTTCTTGTATAATGAACCAATCCATGTGTATTCAGGTTCCTTTATCTTAATAATGTCATGCATCAAAAGGTCATTGTATGAACCAAACACCCATACCAAAGGATGTTGGGGTATCTATCCTCAGTGATTGTTGTTGCTTCCTTACAATTAGAAGCATTATCAGCAATGACTTGGAGGACATTATATGGCCCAACAGTTTCAATTGTTTGAATTAATGGTTTTGCAATGTTGATGTTGGTAGTGAACTTATATGAGTAGTTATGAGATAAAAGGAAGACTGCACCAGTAGTAGACACACCAAGAACGCTTATTCATGGTTTTCTTTTTACATTTGTCCAACCATCAGATACAATGGATAGCCAATATACATTCCAAGCATTTGTGAATTTACCCAAAGCATTTTTTATTTTGGCTTCTTCCTGATCAAGTCCCGCGGTTCTAGCCTTGCCATACCCAAGGCTCTTATATCTATAGGGTCCTTATTGGTGGTGGTAACCATTTCATGCCAATAAGGTGAGCAAAGAAAATTGAACGGTATGCCACATGCAAAGAGAAACCGAAAAACGTTTGCATCCACGTCATCCCTACAATCTTGATCAAGGATTTCTAATATTGTTCTACACCTTAAAGGGATGTTTGTGCCTACGGCTATGAATCCACTACCATGGGTGGATGTCGATAGACTTCTTGTTCGACTACTGAATGCTCTGTGTGTGCTAGTGGCCTCATGTTCACCCTTCGATCTTTTTGATTTGTATTGTGCTTCCTCATCTTCCCTTATATATTTGGCTCTCTATTGTGTTGGCACATTTGCACAAGTTTTGATTACTATTTCCTTATTTCCATCCCATGGCCTTTTCCCACATAGATGCTTTTTCGAATGGCTATATGAACCTGTATAAGTAGATTTGCAATGGGGGCATATAAATTTAGTGGTTCCACCCCCTTTCCCTCCTCCAAGCCTTGAAACATATTTCCACAAGGGTGTTTGATATATTTTCGTTTTCTCTCCGTCATCATCTTCACTCCCATTATCCTCCCCCTCCTCTTCCTCTTCATACTCCTCTTCTCTAGGGTATCCTAATCCACCACTGCCCACTTCTTCATCGTATTCATCACTTCTTCTTTTGTTTCCCAACACCATCATCATAGCCAAAGATGGAACCAACAAGATCGGGCTAAGCCATATAACCATCATGTTTGTTGAAGCTTAAGATTCTTGCCTGCAATAAAATGACCGAGGAATGGGAAAGAGTAGGACAAGAGAGCTTCTAGATTCTAGTAGCTAGTTTCTACTTCTAGATTTGATAGATTCATTCAACATATAAAAACACAAATGTTACATGGAAAAAAAAACAAGAATGGGATTAGACCTACCTCTTTGGCTCTCCAATGGTAGTGGCAGCCTTCAATCTCCCTTGCAAGCTTCCACAATCTTATCTTCTCAATCCTCTCAAATCTCCTCCTCAAAGCACAAACCCTCTCAATCTCTCTCACAAACTCATAAAATGATGTTAAGTGGGAAGCGAGGAGGCCTTATATTCCCCTTGGCCTTCCCATTTCCCTCCAAAAACCAATTTTGTCCATAATGGGCCATGCATAGGTGAAAGGAGGCCAGAGCGGATTTTTTTGGGGAGCAATCACTTCCCAAGTGTTAAAAACACTCTAGGAGTAACACTCCCCAATGTTGTCAAAAAAACACAGAGCGATTTTTTGGTCTCTAGGAGTGTGCTCCTGAAAAACACTCCCAAACAAGAGCGATCCAGAAGCATGCTCTTGAAAAACACTCCCAAACGGGAGTGATCCAGGAGCACACTCCCTGAAAGCTCCCATTCAGAACGCGCTTCGAGAGCAGATGCGAGGGGGAACTCCCCCGCAACCCTCATATTATGCCCCAAAACATCAAATAAAAGCACATGATTAGAAGAATGGTCAATGTACCTTCCAATAAAAGACCCACCTTCCTTCAAGAAGCAAGTCAAATGGGAAAGAGCATTATTCGACGCATAAGCAGAGAACTCTAATGTAAAGTTATCTATGGGCCATCACAAGGATGTTGGCTAGTTGGCTGTCAAATGAGAAGAAAAAAATTCCTATGTGTTACCCACTTTTGGTGGGTAAGAGGTCCATCATCGATTCTACCAAGGCTATGCTAAAAGACCAGGAGTTGCCTACATTTCTTTAGGCATAGATGTGTAATATTGCAGTTTATGTGCAGAATAGGAGTTCTCACAAGGTATTGAGGGGCAAGATTCTAGAGGAGGCATTCAATGGAGTGAATCCAAAGATAGGGCACTTGAGGGTCTTTGGTCGTCTAGTATACATCCATGTTCCTACTGTTGATTTGGGGTAGCAACGAATGTGCTCTAGCCATGAAAATTGGTGGAGAGGCTAAAGCACATGAGATTTCCAAGACCCATAAATGGTTTGGGTAGATTCTACCCACTTAAGGAGATATTAAAATAATTAATATTTTTGATGGAGTTCTCAAGTCTAAAATTAGGAAAAACAAAATATTAATGGGTATTAATATAAAACTGAGTTAGAAGGTTCTAAAGGACATGGATCAAGCCAAATCTAATCTTAGCCGTTGATTAGAGATGTAATCTTGGTCGTTGAAGACTCAACAAAAAAAGTATAAGAGGAGACTTGAGGGTCAGTTGGAGATACACCAAAGTGATCAGTCATTCGATTTTGTAGAGCAGCGTTTGCTAAGAGAAATCGAATTAGCAATCCCAGTTGCAGCAAGGGGCAGTGAGTACCAGGCAAAGAGGCGGAGATAGTGTTGAGAGACTAGCGTAGACGCAGAGAGGCAAACGCAAAGCCAGAGGGAGTCACGCAGAGGCTAGCAATGACTGCGCAGAGGCCAGAAGGGCCTGCATCATCCACGCAGAGGCTGCAGGAGTGACGCAAAGAGCCAGAGAGGTTGCACAGAGCCTCAGAGGGATGATGCAGAGGGTTTCAGGCTGACGCAGAGGCCAGGAGAGCTAACGCAGAGCTTCAGATTGTGCTGGAGAGGGTTTCGTGGGGTAGACTTTCAAAATAACTTCCGAAGAGAGGTATTACTGCCAGTTTTTTATCTCTATCGGGTGAGCCAGTTTGGCACCCAGTGTACTCAAAAAAGATGCTTAATAATAAAAACCCTCAGAACTGTTGCACCAGTTTTCCCAAGTTGGGTTTTTTCGGGGACAATTGTCCAAAAGTAACATTGTCACTTGTGTGTTTGTCTATTTCTTTCAGTTGTTGATCTGTAAATGGTTGAGACTGTATTGTGTTTATTTCATTGTTTATATGGTTAAATAACTTGTTAGTGATTAAACAAGTAGGCGAAATAAACCAGAGAATACAGATAAAACTTCTAACAAGTAATACTTAGAAATTTCAACATGGTATCAGAGCGTTGTAGATCACAGGAGAGCTGAAGGCGCTAGATGAATCACAGAATTTGCAGCAGAAACCGCTGCCCCAAGTGACAGAAGTTGTTCCTAGGTAGAAAGCAGCAGAGAAGGGTTGACGCAGAGGGCCTACATCATCAGATTGAGCCAAAGAGAGGCCAGCGCAGAGGCAGAAGAAGGTAGAAGAGGCTCACGAAGAGCCACATAGAGACCAAGTGGGTTGACGCAATTGGCCAAGGGAGAAAATCAGCATTCTCGAGATTGTGCAGAGCCTAGAGGCTCAGTCCTTTCATTTGTTGGGGCATAGGAAGTTGTGGGCAGATTGCGGGGAGTGAAGCTGGTGGGGTGTTGTTGCTGCCGAGACAAAATAGTACCTAATGGGATAAAACCAAGGTAGAGGGAGTCGCTATCTAGGCGGATTTCTAGCCAAGAAATCCAGATCAGTGTTGCAAGTGCATTGGAGATCGGAGAGGTGCAATTCGACGGTTGGCAGGAGGAGTTCCAGGAGGAAAATTGAGACTCAGAGGGAGTCTAGCAGAGAACTTCTAGGCGGCAAGTAGAGACTTAGAGGGAGTCGAAGAGAGAACTTCCAAAGGGAAGTAGAGACTCAGAGGAGTTGAAAAGAAGAGCAAATAGATGGCCATAAACGGACTGAGGGATCAGGATAGGCTAGACGAGGCATCCTACTTTGTGATCTGGAAGGCCAGGATCCTATCTGTTCTAGATAGACATCGCATCAAGGCCTTCACCTTGAGAACCGTAGCTATCCCTGTCGACTCGGTTGATAATGAGAAGTATGAGGATGCGATGACCAAGGCGAAATGCATAATCCTTGATGGGGTCAAGGATCATGTGGTCCAGCATATTGCCGAGAAGGAGATGGCAAAGGAAATGTGGGATACCTTGAAGACATTGTATCAAGGCACTTCCGTGCAGAGGAAGAAGCTATTGGAGAATCAGTTGCGGTCGTACCAGATGCAGAAGGGGGAGCAGATAGATCACTTCCTCAACAGGTTGCAGGAGATTCGGGACCAACTGACTTCCATAGGGGCCACGTCGGATCAAGAGTTAATGGTGAGGACCGCCCTAAACACAGTCTCCGAGGAGTGGGAGACATTCGTCCAAAGCATTTTGAGCAGAGCAAATCTTCCAAGATGGGAAGAATTGTGGGCAACTCTCCGCCAAGAAGAGATCAGATGGCTAACCAAGGTGGGTAGTAGCGATAAAGGAGCCCGGGTCAAGAAAGAGGAGGAAGAGGATGCGGCTCTGGCATCTGCAGGGCCGCAAGGGAAGAGGAAGAAGAAGGACATCTCCAAGGAAAAGTGCTTCCACTGTGGGGAGTTGGGCCATTATGCAACCCAGTGTCCCAGGAAGGAGAATAAAGGAGAGGCTTCTGACTCCAAGGCAGCGCCAGCTAAGGCAGAGAAGGAGGTAGAGGATGATGGCGATTGTGCCATGAGTGCTCATGTACCTCTAGGGAAGAGGTGGGGAGACATCGAGCTATAGTCGGGAGGATTATTGAAGATGTAGGGGCAGGATACTTGAGATACCCAAACTCTTGGATCATATCCGGCTACGGGAGCCCTGAAGTGACAGTAGCAAGATGGCGGACGTCGGTAGAAGTGGATGCGGATGGAGCGATAGAGAGTGCTAGAGTGCAGGGATCTGGAGCAGCGCAGCAGTGGGGGTTGCAACAGTGCGAGAGGCACAGAGGAGGTTGTAGTAGTGCAGGAAGGCATAGAGGTGTTTACAACAGTGCGAGAGACGCAGAGTTGTTGCAGCAGCAGAGGGAGCACAAGATAGCAGAAAAGAGAGCTTCAACATCAAGAGGGTTTTCTAGCCTGACAAGGATGTCAGTAGTTGGGTAGATCAGTTATCATCGTCTCAGTAACTGAGTTGCACTGCAGCAGTAGCAGTGGTAGTGCTATAGGCAACACAATGCAACATGAGGAGAGAGGGTTGTAGTGCAGAGCAGATTTGGAAGGAAGGACCAGCAGCAGCACATATGCAGAGGAGTTGTCATACAGATGTAGCAATGGCAGTGGAAGAGCCATGGGCAGCAGTACAGGATGTAGCAATGCAGAGGATGTTGGGCAGGGAGGCCTAGCATCAGCACAAGTACTGGTGCTGTGTAATCAGGGTGATGCTCAGTGGTGGAGTATTACTAGAGCACATTCCTCGCTAAGAGGGAGTGTTGATTTGGAGTAGCATCGGATGTGCTCTGGCCATGAAAAATGGTGGAGAGGCTAAAGCACATGAGATCTCCAAGACCCGGAAATGATTTGGGCAGATTCTACCTGGTTAAGGAGATATTAAAATAATTAATATTTTTAATGAAGTTCCTAAGTCTAAACTTAGGAAAAATAAAATATTAATGAGTATTAATATAAAACTAGGTTAGAAGGTTCTAAAGGACATGGATCAAGCCAAATCTAATCTTAGCCATTGATTAGAGATGTAATCTCGGTCGTTGAAGACTCAACATAAAAAGTATAAGAGGAGGCTTGAGGGTCAATTGGAGATACACTAGAGTGATCAGTCATTTGATTTTCTAGAGCGGGGTTTGCTAAGAGAACTCGAATCAGTGATCAAAGTTGTCGCAAGGGGCGGTGAGTACAAGGCAGAGAGGTAGAGATAGTGCCGAGAGACAAGCACAGAAGCAGAGAGGTAGATGCAGAGCTAGAGGGAGTCATGTAGAGGCCAGTAGTGACTGCGCAGAGGCCAGAAGGGCCTGCTTCATCTACGCAGAGAGCCATAGAGGCTACGCAGAGCCTCAGAGGGCTGATGCAGAGGGTTTCAGGCTGACGCAAAGGCCAGGAGGGCTGACACAGAGCTTTAGATTGTGCTGGAGAGGGTTTCTTGGGGCAAACTTTCAAAATATCTGCTTCTGAAGAGAGGTATTACTGCAAGATTTTTTATCTCTGTCGAGTGAGCGAGTTTGGCACCCAGTGTACTCAGAAAAGCTACTTAATAATAAAAACCCTCAGAACTGCTGCACCAGTTTTCCCAAGTTGGGTTTTTCCGAGGACGATTGTCCAAAAATAACAGTGTCACTTGTGTGTTTGTCTATTTCTTTCAGTTGTTGATCTGCAAATGGTTGACACTGTATTATGTTTATTTCAGTGTTTATATGGTTAAATAACTTGTTAGTAATTAAACAATTAGGCTAAATAAACCAGAGAATACAGATAAAATTTCTAATGGGTAATACTTAGAAATTTCAACACCTACAAAGAAGAGGACAAAGCTATACCTTTCAAGATGAAAAGGGGTATTTGCTAGGTATAGCAATGTTAAATTCTTTACATTAGCTCTAATCTATTTTATTTCAACAATTTAAATAAAACCCAGAAAATATCTATCTCAAATAAACTCCAAAACTGCTAATAAAATAAATATGCTAGTATATTAACTCATTTAATAATTGCAAGAAATCAAGCATGCAACAACAGAAACTTCACCCAAACAATTCTCCATGACTTTTATTAAAATCTGGAAAATATTGGTTAGACCCACAGAGATATTTTATTGTTGCAAGGAAACCTGTAACTCACCCTCCACCTAAAATCGACGTAAGAAATTCAATGTCAGCTAGAAGAAATCAGCTTGCAAGAATTTTCAGCCTGTTGTACAATTGTTGTACCGCACCCTTGTTGTCGCACATGTGTGCTCAACCTACTACTACCACCTATGTGGACTCAACGTGTTGTACTCGGCCTCCTCTCAGCAAACTTTCCCTCCTTCTCTTGCTATACTCGGCCCTCTGTCTCTCCAATTTGGCTCCTCTGAATTTCTCCCAAAATCTCCTCAACAAATTTCTCCTCTTCCTCCTAAGTCAAGTTGAGTCTCTCTCTTAAGAAAATCTCTTGATCAAGTGCTCAATAATAATAATGTGTCTTTCACCTCATCATTATGCTTATTTAATGATTTCATTAGGCCAAATCCATAACCCTAATTTTCTAAGTGATCAATGGTTAGGATTAAACACTAAGATCACTTGAGATCAACACTTAACATTATATCATCTAAGCCACTTAAATAAAGTAACTTATTTATCATTAGACTTGGGCCTAATAGTTCTCAATAATTAAATATTGAACTTTTCCTATGTTAAGCTTAGGAAAGAAATCAAAAATAACTTACATCTCGCATGCAAGCACCCAAAGAGGGAAATCAAAGTCTTCTCCATGCTAAGACACAAAGCTAGAAGAAGACCTTCCATAGCTATAGAACTCTTCCATACTCACACATTTCCTCCCAAGAACTCCCAATCATAGTTCCTCCAACTTTGTCAACCACCTCATAATTCATATGAGGACATATTATGTTGATTTCATCTAGTGAATGTGTGAACCATGCCTTCATTCATCCTTCCAAAGGAGGAGATCTAAGTCGGAGGACACGTGGGTCTAGGGTCAGTTTCCGTACGGAAACGAAACGAAAATGGGGAAACTCGTACCGTACGGCCCATAAACTCGTTTCCGACCGTACTAGCCCATTTCTCGAGGAGGAAACGTGGCTAGTATGGTAGGAAACAAGTTTCTAGGCCTTACGACGGAGTTTCCTCATGCAAATTGACTTTTTCTTATGTTTTTTATTATTATTTTGTTTTCTATATTTTTATTGGGTGACTAAAGTGGCTTCTAGTTGCTTCTAGATGCCTCTCTCAAGTTATAAAAGTGACCTTCGCCTCATTCTCTCATCACACAATTGAGCAAGTCGTTTCTCTTGGAGACTGGCGATTTTAGCAAAGGAGAAGAGAGAAAGAGACCAGTGGTTTCAGCTAGGGCGTTTTCAACAGTGAACAGGAGATTTCATATATATAATAAAGGTTGATTTTGAGATTTGGATATGTAATAAAGATTGCTTTTGGATATTCCGATATTTTTATTTTCATTATGTGATCATTCATGAGTAAATGTGATGTAAATTTAATCATAATGTTTAAGTGTAATAAATTATAATGTATCATGTATGCTTTATGATTGCACATAACATTTCTTAAATGTCTTAAATTCTAATATATATATATCTATATATATATATATATATATATATATATATATATATATTATATATTCACGTTTCCCTGTTTCCAAAATTTGGGGATGTCGCGTTTCGGACATGTGCCCGTTTCGGAAACTTGCACCCGTTTCCCTGTTTCATGCAACTTAGGAGGAGATCTTTTATTTTGATCATGCTCTTGAGGTAGAGCATGCATTGAAGATATTTGCAACCGTATGACATGACTTAATTAAATATATGCATACATACCTCATATCTTTCTTTTTGTCATCTAGACTTCCTTTAGCAGCTTTCTTGATTGAAAGAACTTCAATCACCTTGACCTGCTTCGCTTCTTATGACATCATACCTGCATTCCATGAATCCCATACAAGGTGGACTTCTCGGTGAGACACTTGTTGTGAAGCCCTAAAATTGGTAAATTGTGTTTTATTTGGCAGGGAGGATTTGGTCATTTTGGTAACAGGAACGAATTTGGAGCAAAGGCAACCCGGGATCGACTTCAACAGCGAAAGCCAGGTATGTACTGTGTATTTAATTGGTAAATTGTGTTTTACAAAATTAGGGCTTCACACTTGCTTCTTTCAATAAGTGAACCTTCCAATGAAGATTTCAACAGAGTATCTTGATCATCCTTATATAGTAAATGCTCCTTTTCAATGATGTATGATGAGCTTTATATTAGATGACTTTTTTTCTTCCCATAAGTACTACTTATGCTCCTAATGAGGTTACCAAGAGCTACATCCTTCTATAGGTGACTGCCATAGACTTATATTTCAGTGATCTTTCATGCTTTTGTAAGATGATGTCATGAGCTCCTGCTTTCAATCATATGCTTCTATGATGCCATGATGCATCCTATCATGCTTCTAATGATTTCTGCCCACATGGCTATATTTTACAACATAAAACTTGAAACCCAAACTTGAAAAGAACTAGGTGAGGAAGACTATCTCAATCATAGTAGAGATCTTTTACTTTCTCCTTCTTGGATTTCTTCTTTTCAACTTCTTCCACTTCTTCAGTGATATGGGTTTCTTCCCTTCCTCTTTTATTGTTGTCCCTTTGGAGCTTTGGACAATCTCTCTTGTTGTGCCCATATTCATGACAGCCATAGCATTGAACCTTTGACATGTTCTTTTTCTAACGACCAAGCTTCCCAAACTTCCATTTTCTTCTAGTCCCGACAACAAAGGCTTAAGCTTGCTCGCTTGATCCTACATCACTTTTTGACTTCAACCTAGTTTCTTCTATCTTGCATAGTGACCATAGTTCATTGAATGGAGTAGCTTCCTTCTTCCCATAGATGTTGGATGTGAAGTTGCCCCATTCCTCTGGTAGTGCATTGAGTATTATGGTAGTCATTTGTCAGACATTATTTCTCCCAACTCTTGCAGTTGGTCCCTTCTTTCAGACACCCTCATAAAGTATGAGGCTATTGCTTCTTCTTTTGATATTTTCATCTTGTAGAGTTCTTGCCTTAACGAGTTCACTTCTCCCGCAATGCTTATAGAGAACAATTCTACAAGTTTGTCATCTATTTATTTTGATGTTTCTAATTTTGATACATAGGGAATGAGGGGATCATTAATGGATTCTGTGAGAATCCTTTGAGCCCTTAGTTCCCTTTTCATGAATTTTGTGAGTTCTTGAGCTTCTTCCTTTGGAGGTTTAGTGATTGAGCCCTTAACATTTTCCATGACCTCATTTTCTATTAGGTTCAGACCAGTCCTTTTCTTCCATGCAAGAAAGTTTGCAGACCCAACCAACTTATTACTTTCCTTGCAAAAAGACATTTTGACAGATTCAGATGTAGACATAAATATACTTACTTGTGAAGATGTTCCTTCAACTTGTTGCCTTCTTGAATTTGATGATGATATAGGTAATAGAAACTTCTTCTTGATGAAGATGGTTTTCTTCAAAAATGATCCTTGACTCCAAAAGAGAGGGAGATCACCTTGAATCCTTTGATGATGCCAACAGCTCCTTTCTTCTTGCTTCCCTTGGATAAGTATACTTCAAGTTGCTTTGATCTGTAGATTTCTTTAAATTGAGTAGAGGTAGGGTCTTTTGAGGTCTCCTTCCTTGTGATGATGATTTGAGTAAGGATCCCAAGAATGCCTTAAATGTAGACTTCTTCTTTGATCGATCTAGGGTTTTGACACTTCCTTCAAGATGATGATGTAGTTGTTGTCCTCAAAATGCCTTGGAGATGAGAGGATCTTCTTGATTTTTTTATGCCCTTGAATGCTTGACTGTCCCTTATTGAGATGCCCTTCCTTGATTTGTCACCTTAGCTTTGATACCATGTTGAGAAATCTAGGGGCAATAAGTGTAGGAGATTTCTCTTCTTATTGATAACTACTTGTGATGTATTTTTACTTTTCTTGATTTACTTCTTCTTTCATTTATTATAATTAATGTTCTCTATCATCAAACAACTACCAAAACATAAAGAACAATGAAACAATATGACACAAGATGTAGGTGATCAGCCAAAGCCAAAACCTCTCTTGCTTGAGAGGGAAACCCACCAAAATTCTTCTTCTTATAGAATCTTCAATTGACGAATTCCAAGACCTAGACCCTTGACCAAGAACCCCTCCAAGTGCAAGTCAATGCTTCCTCTTTGAATAGCGTCTCCTTCCAGCAACTGCAACTACAGAAACTGCAATTGCAACTTCGACTTGCCCAAAAACTGCAACTTCAACTTGCCCAAAAACTACAACTTCGACCTGCCCAAAAATTGCAACTTCGATTTGCCCAGAAATTGCAACTTCTTTTCTTCGCTTGGGTAGATTCTCTCTCCTAGAGAACTCGGCTTCCAAAACAGCTCTTCTTGATGACCTAACTTCACTTCTGCAACTGGGCTTCACTGTAGCAATATGTGCCTTAATTCCTTCGCACGTGTGGAAAGACGTAGCCCAACAACAAATCCAAAATAGCTCGACTTTTCCTCCTTCCTTTATCTTCCTCTTCTTCGCACTTCTTCGTGTCCTTATGATCGAACTTGTGTGTGAGAGTGAAGTGTCTCCAAATGAGGCCGAGTACCCTATATATAGGCTTCCTTGAGCCTCCTATTAGGCCGACTTGACATGTCCTTAGGCCAACTTGTTGCTCCATGAGGCCGACTTGATGCTTGCATGTTTGACATGGTCTTGGAGGGTTTTTTTACTCTAATTTGTCTCAAATAATTTTCTTACAATATGTAACATGCCCAAGAAGGGTTATTCATACATGACAATGACTCCTTTGACTTTATAGACTTACTGACAAATCCTAGAAGCTCTCAATGGGAAATTGACCTAAAATAAATTTTCCTTGAGCATGAAACCCATGCTTTAAGAACAATAA
Source organism: Pinus taeda (assembly GCA_000404065.3). Lineage (NCBI taxonomy): Eukaryota > Viridiplantae > Streptophyta > Pinopsida > Pinales > Pinaceae > Pinus > Pinus taeda. Next base: position 153,540 of record APFE030611644.1, on the reverse strand, counting down.
TAATAAATTTATTTTTCTCTTTTCATTGAATACATAAAATCAACATTGCAAATGTCACTATGAAGACCAAACCTAGTTACATATTTCAACATGGGTTTTCCCCCATGTGGGTTTTCCCAGGGTAAAATTCTTGTGTCTCTTGTTTGGCTGTCTCTTTATGATCCTACTGGCATTTTGTTTCTACTATTGAGATCCTTTGTGTAATTGCTTTATGATAAATGTGAATGCAAGAAAGATTAATATGAAAAATCAAAAGAAGTAATTATCAGATTAGGAGATCCTATGAAAAATCAACAATGTCGATGAATGTACCATTTATTTGAAGCTTTCAAGCATAAGGTAATTAATCATTAAACTATGCCACAAAAACAGGCTACTTATTAATTTAACTCTAAAAGAATATTATCTTTAAAATAGTACCACTGTACCATACTACTGATTACGCCTTAAACTATATAACATAATGATTGGAGTAGATTATCGAAGGATGCAACTTTGTCCAGGAGTTTAGCAAGTTGGCAAGTGTTCAGTTATCAAAGAGCTGATTACATCCAATGCATGCGAGGAAGTCATCTTGAATCATAATGAGTCTTAGTCTAAACTTTTCAGAAGATGATAGTATGTCATCCATCCAATACATTTTGTAAAACTATTTTGATAATTCTTTTACTTGGAGAGGGTACCCTGAGTATTTTGATTTATTTTTAGTAATTTGATATTTTATGCTTTCAAATTTTCCATATCTCATAATGAAACATATAACTCACCCTCAGGATATCAGTGCAATTCTTGGAAATCGAATCACTTTGAATGTAGGCCAACTTGTTACTCCGGTATTCCTCTGGGATGCATTCAGTCTCATATCGATACAAAATTTCAACCACCTGAAAATGGAAGGTAATTTTCAGTCTCTTTCACAAAATGTACGGATAATTCAGAATTATCACAACACAACAGACTACCGTCATAGGGTTTCAGTAATTCAAACATAGAAGAACATGTGACAAGGTAACTTCAGGGTCGAAAGCATTATACACTGTGAGATGCAAGGAGACAAGTAACTCCAATTGGGATGAAGATTATACCAATCAGCATAAATAATGAGATGACCTGCACAATTAAAACACAAGAATTTTAGCAAAGGTAATATAGCTGAATCCCTGGTAACGTTAAGCTTCAACATAGCCATGGTACTTCATGCAAGGTGTCTGGGCTCACCCACGCTGGAGTCAGAAATGGTTTACAAGCAGGAAGATCCTGCTGTGTGAACCTCGAATCTGCAAAATAAGCATTAGACTTTTCAGTAGATATTGTTACTATAAAATGCGAACAGCAAAATACTGTGTATGGACAACTGCAAATGGTAAAATAAGATTAAAAGAACTAGAAATACCCAGGTTTGGATCCACCCCACTCCATTCCAAATGCTATTATCTTTGATTTATACTAACTAGCAAAAGTCCTAAAGAATGGTGACTGGTCTAATGTGCATGCCCATCCCTCAATATGAAGATGGTGATCACAATGATGAGAATCAAAAACAATATCGATGATAGAAATTTTAAGACAACAGTATGAACTCGAGACTGTTGACAACATGCCTCCAATTATCAAATTAAAAAATCTATGGACAAAGATTTTCCAAGAGTAGTCAACAGAAGAAAGAAAGCCAGGTTGAATTCCATAAAACAGAGATGTATTGACAAAAAGCAGAGTGATGGCAAAGAAACAGACAAGCAGAGACTTGAAAGTGAAGCTCTGGAATGATGTTTAACGATGGGGGTTTTGAATCCCATTTAAAATAACAGCCTTCCAAAGACGGGATGCTTCAATAAACCCCAGAAAATATTCTTGTACCAAAGAAAACATCAGCACAGGGAATCTATGAGAAAGGATTGTATTTTGAAGAGTATTAGATGATTTTGATAACAATAAATGAAGACTTGAAATTAGAGCCTGTAGTGAACTTGCATGCCTGCCATCCAGTTTTTCTCTTTAGCTAGACATTCAATGGTTAGTTTCTAGCTGGCTCCTAGATCTCATTATCTTTGTGCTTTTAGCATTATTCTAGCAGATACCTTGGCACTCTCACTTTGTACCAACGCTGGATGTACTTTTTTAGTTGCTTTGACCTACTTTTGTGGTCTTTTTGGACATTAATTAATTATCTTCACTTATTTTAATGTTCCTTCAAGTAGGTTTCAATCCCTCTCAGGCTTGCCCTCCTCAAAAGGTACAAGAATTGGATCCATTATAGAAAGTGTATGCAAAGGAGTTGAATGCAATCTATGTCTGTTAAAGTGGGGACACAATTAGATGCAGGACATGGACTTCATCTTTTATAAAATAAGAAAAAAATAAGATTTGCATAAATGTTCAAAAGTGGACTTGATCAGTTACAAGGAGCAAGTAGAAAAGCAATAAAAGGTCTGGCTTGATCCACTTCATTGGGCACATCCTAAATCACCCTACTGTTAATTTCTGAGCACGGATGTTTGAGAGATGAGAGAGATCTCTGCACTTAATTCGCTTTTTTCAATGAACCAAAGTAAATATTTTTGATACAAAACTGTTTCAAAATTAGACATCTGTGGACACCAGCCACAGTTAGGCCAAGCCCAATATTGCTTTACCCCTCCAAACTTATCAAACACTCTAACCTTGGCTCTATTATATTTCTGGCAGAATTGGGGCTCTCAAGTAAGATGGCCATTACATACTTTAACAACCTCCTTAATGACCATCTTATTTTCTTTTGTGCCAAGCATCTTTAAGATTGTTACAACAAAGGGGTATAACTTAAATTGGTTAAAGGGTCATGTCACCAAGAACCCTCCTGAGACGTGCCTTTTTTAGCTTGCACACAAAATGCTCTTTCCCCTTTTGCAGAAAGTCTTTGGATTGCTGCATCTACAGTTCCTCTTCCAAAATTTTAAAAAGGTACCTTTAACATTCATCTGATGAATGGTTCAGTTGAACCATGCTGTCATGACTATCATCAATAAGATCATGTTGATTTTTTCCACTAAGGTAAAGGCTATTTCATAGTCAATACCTTCCTTCTGTGCAAAACTATCTGCCACTAACCTTGCTTTCTGCTTTTCAATTGAAAATGCTTTATACTTTGTCCTATAGACCCAATTGCAACTGATTCCGGTTTTTCCTTTAGGCAATTCCACAAATTCCCATGTTTCATTTTTCTGTATGGAATCAAGTTCTACGTTGATATTGTCCCAGTCCTAAGTTGTGAACAGGTTCAAGAGTTCACAACTGTAGTCTTCACAGCCATGATTCCTTACTGTCAAGCTAACTGCAACAGTCTTCCTAATTTTCTGCTTCCTTCATTGCATTTAGGTAGATCATGTAATTTCAGTCCTTCAATATCCGCAAATACCATTTTAGAAGCTTCCGCAAATACCATTTTAGAAGCTTCTCGGGCTTTGCAATGTCCTCCAACTGTAAGCTTTTCCTTCATTGCCTTCTTCATGATCATCTTTCTTAACTTGGACTGCTTTCTTCTAAAACCTCCTTACCTTAATTTTCAATAGGTTTTGATACTTCAAACTGATCTGTCCTTGAAAACTTCTTGGGCTTTGAAATGTCCTCCAATTGCTAGCTTTTCCTTCATTGCCTTCTTCGTGATCATCTTTCTTAACTTGGACTGCTTTCTTCTAAAACCTCCTTAACTTAATTTTCAATAGGTTTTGATACTTCAAAATGATCGGTCTCTCCCTGGCTATGATCTTCATGAAATATGACATCTCTACTGACAACTGTATCCCTGTTTTACAAAATCAAACAGCTTGCATGCCTTAAACTCTTCACTATAAGCTATAAAATATACTTCCTACTTGTATCCTCAAGCTGTGCCTTTTTTCTTTTAAAATAGTCATTACACTTGTTACAATCTGAAAGGCACCAAAAAATTCTGATGACAGACACGAGTTATATATGGAATTGTGGCTTGACAAAGGTTTACCCCAAGGGGTGACTGTCGATGAGCTTGATCCTAAAGTTCAATACATATTGTATTTTGTGTTGGCATTGTTGTCATTGATGGCAGAGAAGCAGCAAAGTATGATGGCAATGGATGTCAGTTGATGCACAGCAGCAAGGTATGTTGCAAAGGAGCTCTTTTGTTGATTGGTGTTGAGTGTTAGTTTTTGTGGCATCGGATGTGTTCTAGCCACAAAACTTTGTGGAGAGGCTAGAATGAATGAGTTCTCCAAAACCCAAAAATCGTTTTTGGAAATTCCACCCAAAAGTGTCTCAATTAGATTATTAACCAATTTTTTAATTATTTCCTAAGTCTAAACTTAGGGAATATGGTTAATTAATCAGTGTTAATTGAGATGTGGTGAGAATCATCTAAAAACTCATATTAATCGACAAGGAATTAATTGAAGGAAACTAACACACATAAAATAAACTCAATAAATTAAACACTCAAAAATATAGAAACCAGACATGGCGGAAAATGCCTCAACCTTATAGCATTCCTCACATTCTCATTATTAATCAAGCCAATGTACAAAGAATGATAATAGTGCAAATAAATACATGAGGAAGTTGGTCTCGAGATAGTACGTCTATCTTGGACAAACTTGGTTGAGATATTTTTTCAACAAAACACTAATCTAGGAGAACTAGTTGGAGAGAATCTCTCATCCTAACTAAACTCCCTAGTTTGAGGTACTAACTCCTAATTCTCAAGATTTTATTTATTTAATTATGATATTTGGATTTATAGTTATTTTATTTGGAGAGTGAGGCTAACATTCCCCCCCTCAATGATAAATCCAAAATAAGAACAAGGAACCCTCTTCCAAGTTCTCAAGTTGATCCTCAAAAAACATTTGCCTGAAAAACCGCCAAAGTTGGATGCTAAAGAAACTGCAATATGAAGAGACCATGAGTCAGTTGCATGTCTGATTCATCTCTGAATGTCGCTTGACAACTCCATCAAACTGCAAAAGAATCCAACTGTCCTTTGCTTGAAATCAGCATCCTTTGTCCACTAACAAAATGATGATGACGCCCACTAGCGAATTTGATGTTGATGAATGCCCACTGGCGAATTTGTTGATGATGATCACCCACTGGCTGATGACGTTGAAAAACAACTCACTATTGCTTTTGCTATGTTTGAAAACTGCTCACTGTTTACTTTGTTGTCGATCGCCCACTGGCGAATTTTGATGCTCACTGGCTAATGAAAATGCCCACTGGCTGCTTCGCTGATGTTGTCGAGACTTTCACTCTGACAAACACTGTCAATTTCATTGATGTTTCCCCCCCTTTGTCAGCTAAAAGGAGAGACAATCTTTCACTTGATTTCTGAATTCTAACTCCCCCCCTTCAGGTGTAGGAGTGTTTCACTGGTGTACTCCTTCGTTCAACTACACGAGAGAATCATCTTCATTTTTACTATTGGTTGCAATATGTGTTAGTGAATTCGATTACAAAACTTATACAATCTTTTGACCATGGATGACCATTCCCAGGGATCAATCCATGAATAATCGATCTTCAATCTAATTGATTGTTGTTGTTTGTTGCATTGTGCTGATGAATGATTTGACTTGCCACAATGGTGACAAGGATGGAGATCAAAACACTGATCTTCCAGATGACTCGTTCTTTGGCAATGAAGGCATTTTGGTTTGACTGCGACTTCAATTTGCGCACATGTCTGTTTGTCTGCAACTTTCTCATGGCTTGTTGATGTTATGTGATCAAGAAACCCTGCATTGATGAACATGATTGGCTTCGAATAATCGGGGATATGCAAGTTGTTTTCATCTTTGTCATATCCTAATCCTCATCGATTGTTGTTACTTTGAAGTTCTTCCCATGGCTTGATGATTGGTTTGGAAGAAATGAACTGGATCAGGGACCACTTCGACACTTGAAGTTGGTTGGATCAATGACTTGGAATCATTCGTTGTATTTGTATTGTTCAAAGACTCGGAAGCATCACTATTCTCTAGCAACTCAATTCTTTGTAGTTGCGACTCCAGTTGAAGGAACTCAATCATTTCATGTGCATGTTGAAGATGCACTTGAATATCAGCAAGAGTTATTTTGTTGATGTTCACCATGTTGCCAGTTGATGATAAAATCAAATTGTTAAGAATTTGAAACAGTTGAATGTGTGTCACCATGTTAGCTTGCTCACTTTGAATTCAGGCTTGCTTGTACTGTTGCTTATTACTGATGCGTTAAACACTTGCAAGAGTCTTATAACTTGGTTGCTTGAACTCTTGATTTCACGCTCGCTTGATGACGATCTCTTTGCTTGAATGCTTCACTCACACTTTGTGAATGCTTCAATCAACTTCACACTGGCTCGTTTGTTGTAGATATGAACAGGCTTGATTGTTGGTTGAATATTTGTTTTCGTTAAAGTTGAACTCGCTCAGTTTCAGGATCGCTTGATGTTGTGAACTTTACACTTGCTTGAACTCACACTCTTGAGTGATCAAAAGAAGGGTGTCGAATACTATCGAAAATGCACCCAAGAGAAACACTTACAATGATTTGAATGACTCAGTTAAAAAACAATGGATGCACTTGGTTTAATTGATTCCCTATCAATTCAAAGCGTGGGTGTTGGTTTCAACCGAGAATGCACCCTTACAATTCAACTTAATTTGACTTTGATTACAATCCAACTTACAAATTATGATTTGCAAGTTACAATTTTGTATTGAGCTTATTAAAAAATGGTTTAAGTGCAATTTCCAAAAAATTGTTGTTGAATGGCTGCAAAAATTGTTGATGTAGATGACAGCTTGATTGGATGTTGATGTAGAAATGTCTTTGACAACTTGACTATGTATTGTTGCTTCTTGATTGCTTATAGTTTGCTTGATTATATAAGCTTGAATGGAATGTGCATGCAAGTCGTTCATGTGTTGTATGTTACATGTGTACCATATTAGAAAGATACCACATGAAGGTTAGTGTCAAAACTAGACACAAAACAAAAGACAATATCAAGAATTGTGTGCCATCACAAACATACACATGGTGTACCTAAGATCCCCTTATTCAATTTCGGGCGGATCTAGGACACATCAACACTGCAAAAAAAATGTCTTTACTAAATATTGAAGTACATCAATCTTCACCTTCACAACATCGTGAATGAAATTTCTCAAACAATGAGAATGTCAGGCTCACAGCCCCTTGAAGCAACTTGTCTTCAAAAATAAATGTACACTGACTCAATAAAATACAACAATGAGCTTCCCTTTTAAAAATCTTCACTTATCACTCCAAATTTTAAAAAAAAAACATCTTATCTCTCCAAAATAAAAATTAATTTTCACTTTCATAACTCCATTCCTAAACTTGTGACTCATCTCATACAATAAACCACAACTCCAAAAAAACTTTAATTTAAAACTATTACATCTTAATTCTCCAAATTATCTTCTTATTACTCCATTACAAGGCTTTATCTAATGATCCTTATTACTCCAAAAAAGGTTTTTCTTCTCATACAAAATGCAAAAATTGTAGAAAGCTACTTTATGCAGACGCAAACTGCCTACACATAGAAGGCCCCAGTTACAAAGTTGCAACAAAATTCAAACAAAATATATGATGGTGAACTACTACTCCTTGATGTGGGAGACTGGAGCCCTTACAATTTCCCCTTTCGTACTACTGGAGGGACATTCGAGCTTCAGAGTTCACTCCAACTTTTCTTCGAATCCCATTGGAGTAGGTGCCACCATTGGCGAAATCGCAGGGGATGCTCTTCATGTAGCGCAAACCCAAAGAACTCTCTGTTGAATAAGTTTGCTCTTTGTTGTCTACTGGTCAGATCGAATTCTCGAAGTGCTTCGCAGATTGTTCAGCAAAATAATAATCAGTCCAGTGGGTTTTCTGCAGAGAAAGCAGTGAGAAAAGAGCGCCCTCCTATTTGACTACTGTCTCTATTGAGGATTAGGCCATTCAAGACCCCTGAGATATTGCCTTCCAGTAAAGCCTCTCAAATTTCTCCTAGACCTTATTTTGGGTCAGATGGACAGCCTGATCTGCCTTTCATGGGCCGTCCTAATGGGCCAAAATCAAATAGTTCCAACCAGTGTGTTATGTGTTCAACATACACTGTTTTCTTTGAAACGTAATGTCAAGCGTGTAAAAAGGTCTATTGTAGCAATTGTGTCAAGTCGGCTACTGTAAACACTTGAAAAGGACTTGGATGCCAAGCCAACTGTGCATTTGGATCAAATAGTGATAGGAATTTGGAGTCTAGGACAAGTAACTGCTGCCTTAGTTTATCCTGCAACTAGAGGGTCTGCCCTCGGAGGTCGACACCAACTCCCTTAAAGGTTGAGCCCTCTCGACTCAGCGCCATCTTGGATTCCCATTCAGATACTTATGTTTACCTACGAACAAGTAGTTCTGAAAAAATATATTGAATTTAAAACTATCACTCAGCGAGGTCGTTGATCTGCCTCCGCAGTCCTGAAAAAATCTATTGAATTTAAAACTATTGCTCATTAAGGTCTCTGATCTGCCAAAGCGACCCCCCCCCCCCCCGCTTATTTAAAACTAGTGTATTTGCTTGAATCAAATTCACGCATTCAGTGATATATTAACATGCTCGTCTAATATTTCAATTTAGACATGGATTACTACGACGAAGACCCAAGGCCCTGTTTTTAGTTGCAGGCATCCTCCATACCCACCTCACTTCAACGAGTGCAAGCCTGGTTTTTAACAAATTAATAGTAAAACACTCACACTCATTGCAAGTTAATTACATGCATAAGTCTGCACTGCGTTGTCCACATGTAGCATCTCTTCCACAAAGACATCCAAATTCTTCAATGCTTTTCCATACAAAAATTTGATAATTTTGTAAAAGTTCGCTAGCCCATCAAAACCACCGACATTCAATTTGCTCCACAAAAGCGTGCCATCCTTTGTAGATCCATTGGTCATCCTTATGATATCTACATGTAAGCACACTCCTAATTTGTACAGCAGCTACGTTTCACCGTGGCCAGAATGACCTCAAATGTGTTTTTTTTCAAGTGCTACAGGCTACAAAGTCCTGAAAATTGATTGGAATGTGTTGCACTCGTATTCAACATCAATGTTCCAATCTACACAAATAATCCATTATAGATCCATGCTTCTCTATGATTCATATAGCTCTGTGATATGTAGAATTTGACACTAAAACTTTTAATGGCACAAAGAGATATTTGCATCTTCCATCGAACTCCTACGCACTCCTTATTCCATGCAACAATAGTTCAGGGTTCAATTCCTATGAAAACATACAACAGTCAAATCCAACAGCTTACACAACATTCCATTGTAATTATATAAACTTTCCACAACAACACTTATCCATACTGGCTCCGATACCACATGAAGGAAACTAACACACATAAAATAAACACTTAGAAATATAGAAACTAGACATGGCGGAAAAGGCCTCAGCCTTACAGCATTCCTCACATTCTCATTATTAATCAATTCAATGTACAAAGAATGATAATAGTACAAATAAATACATGAGGAAGTTGGTCTCAAGATAGTACGTCTATCTTGGACAAACTTGGTTGAGATATTTTCTCAACAAAACACTAATCTAGGAGAACTAGTTGGAGAGAATCTCTCATTCTAACTAAACTCCCTAGTTTGAGGAACAAACTCCTAATTCTCAAGATTTGATTTATTTAATAATGATATTTGGATTTATAATTGTTTTATTATGAGAGTGAGGCTAACATTAATTTGGGCCATCGACTATGTTTTAATCTTGGTCGTTGGTGATCCAAAAAAAGATTATAAGAAGAAGTCGATGGGTAGATGGAAAATACATCAGTGCAAATACTCAGTTGCCCAGGCAAATCGATTTTCTCAATGGCTAAAGTTCAGCAAGAGAAGATAGAGCCAGAGGTTGAGTTGCAGGGGAGAAAGAGAGGGCATCAACAGTATTCTGAGAGTGCAGGATAAATTATGGAAGGGTCAGCGTGAGAGAGGACGCAATTTATCAGGGCACTGCCCAAAGGATGACACAGTGAGGCTAGTGTAAGGGGAGAGGGGTCGTTTCAAGGTCAGAGAATCACTGTGGAGAGTGAGAAATTTAATACTAAATTTTTCTAAGTGTTTCTTTCTCTATTTTTGTTGTCTGATATCTTGTACATGAATTACTGTTGAAGAATAATAAAGAAACCCTCATCTGCTACATCGGTTTTCCCACATTGGGTTTTTCCGGGGACGAATGTCCAAAAAGAATTGTGTTAATATGCTTATATGTGTGCTGGTATTTCTCTAATTTTCCTTGCATTTATTTTTCCTTAGAATTTAATTTTTTAAGACTGCTACGTATTTATTTCGATATTTACCGTAAGAAACTGCAAATGATTTGTTTAATTTATTTAACAAATAGAAGAGATAATATCAGTTACTGCAGTAGAATTTCAGACTTCGGAATTTTCACATGGTATTGAAGCACAGATCGTTAGTCGAAGAGCTCAGTAGCAGAAGGAAAGCGAATTTCGAATCTTTGCAGAGGCAGCAGTTCGAAACCCTCTAGAGGCAACGCAATTCCTTAAGGACAAGAAGGTCAGGTTTTGAGGAAAATTTAGTTCGTTGAGAGAGTCGACAGAGAATAAAATCTTCCAGATTGAAGATTACCAGAGGCAGAGGAAGTTGAAACAATTTCCTTGCAAGAGCAGATTTCTAGCTAAGACCCAGTGTTTTGCATCAACGAAACCAGCGTTGAAAAGGAAAGGAGAAATAGAACAAAAAATTCATGGATAGAATCAGCATTCAGGAAGCCTCAGAATTGTCTTCTAGATTGGAAGATGAATTTGCATGCTTGTCAGGTTCAGCATCATCTGGTATCTGCTATATTGGTAGTGGAGCTTCATCTCATATGACGGGAGTTAGAGAATATTTCTCTAGCTATCAGGAGGAGCTGATGGACTTCCAAATCACTATGGGGAACAGAACTAAATGTACTCTGGAAGGGAGAGGCACCATAGAGTTTCAAACTGAAAAAGGAACCAGCACCAGTGCTACTAATGTACTGCATGTGCCAGGATTGTGTATGAACCTAATTTCAATGTCCAAGTTACAGGACAACGAGTACAATGTACACTTTATAGGGAAGAAAGTGTATGTCAAACACTCTAGCTAGAAAAAGGTGAGACATATTGTAGCTAGAAGCAACAGTGTAAAATTTGGCAACTAAAGCCAAACTCCACCTTGGACAGCTCATATGATGGAGATGATATTTTTGTTGGATTCCTCTTTCTGAGAGGTGTAGGATTGATCTAAAGATCATCTCATTCTGACATGTATAAATGGGATTATGAATTTATTTCTTTTATGGACAATTTTTCATGGTCGGCCAGCTACCTAATGTAGGTTCAAAAGCCCAAAAATCATGTCTCTTCACTCTCAACATTGCATATAAATAGGAGCATCTACCTCATTTGGACATTCATCATCTCACACATATCTCTCTCTCTCCTCATCTGATTGGGTCGTACAAATTGTAGGGAAACGTTCTTCTCCTCCACACGTGCGAAAGTTTTACTAAGGTTTTCTGATTTCTGCGTTGACCAAGTTGTAGCAAGTTTGACCAGCATTGACCAAGCAGCGTTTGACCTTGTTTGACTGCAATTTTTGTGGAATATCTCTGTTTGGGCAGGCCACATTCTTTGGCATAGAAACCAAGATTTTCTGTGTTGTTTGACCAACGTTGACTGCAACAAGTTTCACTGTAGGTTTGACTGTGTGTTGACCAAGTTTGACCGATTTCTACAAGACCGTTTTGGGCTGATTTGGACTATTGTTGGAGGCTGAATTGACCGAGTTTGACCAAGCTGATTTGGAGGAATAATTCTGTTGATTTGACCATTGTTGACTTCCTGGTTAGGGCATCCTGTTGATTTGACCTTGTTTGACTGCGATTTTTGTGGAATATCTCTGTTTGGGCAGGCCGCATTCTTTGGCACAGAAACCAAGATTTTCTGTGTTGTTTGACCAACGTTGACCTCAGCAAGTTTGACCATAGGTTTGACTGTGCGTTGACCAAGTTTGACCGATTTCTTCAAGATTGTTTTGGGCTGATTTGGACTATTATTGGAGGCTGAATTGACTAGGTTTGACCAAGCTGATTTGGAGGAATAATTCTGTTGATTTGACCATTGTTGACTCCCTGGTTAGGGCATCCTGTTGACTGCAGTTTCACTGGACAAATTTGACTCTATTTGGGAAAGTGAATTTTGTATATTGTACTCTCTCTCTCTGCTGAACTTTTGAAGAATAATAAGAAGACTTGATCAAAGCGTTTCACCACATTGGGGTTTTTCCCTGGCATCTGCCAAATATTGTGTCCTCTTGTCTTAGCTTGTCTTCTGCTTTTTATTTATGTTCTATCTGCATTTACTATCATGTTAATGTGATTGCTAATCTGAAATTGATATTGGGCTAATAAGAAAAATTGAAGTAAATTGCTCTTAAGCATAGAACATACTATTGTTATCTAAAATTAGCATGGTTTCGGAACTGCGGTGAAGACAAAGCCCAAGCAAGAGTGAAAAGAGAAATCACTAAGATTTGTTGGACAAGGACAAGATTCAATGGCCTCTGCATCTTACTTCAAACCTGATGACAAGCTCAATGATAAGTCTAATTATCATGCATGGAAGATGTCTCTTGATTTGACTTTGGAAGAGCAAGATGTTATGGACTATGTGCAGGAAAAGATTACTGAACCTCCTTCAAATGCACCGATTGCCGCTAAGAAAAGTACGAGAAAGGTGAAGTCAAATCTAATAAGATCATCAGGGATTCTATTAATAAGCATTTGGTTGCATACATCTCTGATTTGAACACATCCAAGGAGATGTATGACAAGTTGGTTGGCATGTTCAACGTTAGCAATGCAAACCAAATCCTCTTTCTCAAAAACAAGTTGAAGGACATAAAGAAGGGAAGAGGTGAAGATATCCAATCCTACTTCATGAGGATTATCGAGATCAAAAATGTTCTATTACTGAACCTCCTTCAAATGCATCGGTTGCCGCTAAGAAAAGTACAAGAAAGGTGAAGTCAAATCTAATAAGATCATCAGGGATTCTATTAATAAGCATTTGGTTGCATACATCTCTGATTTGAACACATCCAAGGAGATATATGACAAGTTGGTTGGCATGTTCAACGTTAGCAATGCAAACCAAGTCCTCTTTCTCAAAAACAAGTTGAAGGACATAAAGAAGGGAAGAGGTGAAGATATCCAATCCTACTTCATGAGGATTATCGAGATCAAAAATGTTCTATCTATTGGAGAAGTTATAGCTGACAGGGAGCTCACTCTCATTGCCCTTGGAGGTGTCCCTCGTGAATGGCATTTGTTCAACACTACTATCCTCAACAATGACAGGGTTCCAGGTTTTGATGAATTGTTGACTAGATGTAATCAAGAAGAGACAAGGATGATGGAGAGATACATGCCTTCAAATAAGAATGAACCTATTCCATTCTTCGCTCATGCTAAAAAGAAGAACAATGCAGGTTCAAAGAAGCAATGTCAAGGAAGATCGGGATTCAAAGATGGAAGGAAGGGAAGATGCTTCATTTGTAAGTTTGTAACAGATTTGGTCACTATGCTAGGGAGTGTCGTAATAGAAGGGATACACCTCGGGATGATGACAACAACAACCACAACAATTTCAGGGGCAATAACAATCAAAGGAATGGCAGATTCAACAACAAAGGAAAAAAGAATGCTCCCGCTACTCAACATGGAAATGGTCAAACTCCCAAAAGATCAAGAAACTCCAAGTATGATGAATCTAATGTTGTGGATAACAAGCCAAAAGAATTTTATCTTATATTTGCCCTCTCTACTGCCTCTCTATTGGATACCTTGGGAAATTGGTTGATTGATAGTGGTGCCTCAAGGTACTTCACTGGGTATAAGGAAGCTCTTTCAAATCTAATAAAAAAGGATACAAATTTGGAAATCATTCTTGGGGACAATGCCATCTATCCCGTGAAGGGATAGGAAAATTGGGAATGCTACTCTTCAATTGAATCAAGGTAACACCATTCATCTACAAGAAGTACTATATGTACCCAATCTAAAGAAGAACTTGGTATCTATCTCGGCAATGGAGGACAAAGGATTCAATGTGGCATTCATCGATGGAAAGGTACGTGTTTGGAAAAGAAATTTCAAAGAAGCATTTACTCTTGGATTCAGGGTTGATAGCCTCTATCAAGTTGGAGGAAGCCTATTAGGAGCCATGTCTTGCGGCGCATCTCTTCAATCCGAATTATGGCACCAGAGGTTTGCTCATCTACATTATAAGGCTCTACCCAATGTGAGAAAGATGGTGACAGGTATGCCCGAATATAAAGTAGAACATGAAGTTGTTTGTCAGGGATGTGCCAAAGGAAAACATACAAGGGGACCATTCCCCTCAAGTGATAGCAAGACCAATGTTGCACGAAGCGGGGACAAAACAGGGACGTTTTTTGGAAACGGGGACACGAAAACGTCATTTTCCAAAAATCTAAGAAGCGAAGCATCTGCTATATATATATATATATATTTGCATTTATACTCAAAAAAAACATCCCAAATACCAAATTAGTTGTAGAAGACATGAAAACATGCATATTTTTGCATAAATCAAGATAGATATGGCATCCATGATTCCATTGTAGTTACTAGTATGTACATCAATGATTAATTATTCGAACATCAACCATCTATATTCTAGCAATTACAAACATATCAAATTTTCAAGCATATTATAAAACATAAAAAAATTTAAGCATATTATAAAACATAAAACATAAAGCGTATTATGATCAATGTTTTAAAACTCCGACTCCGACTCCGACTCGGCCGACTCTAACTCCGACTCGGTATCGACTCGGCCGGCTCGATTTCAATGACTCGGTCATTGTAAAAAATACATTCAATATTTATTTTTTATAAAAACACATAATTTTAAAGATTATCATTCATGTTTCCAAACACACAGCATTAGAATATAGATAGAAGACAACATATGATCAAAGTAGGCTCATGAATATATCCATTATATCAAAATGGCACCCAGTGCATTGTCCAATACATACACGATGATGATATATAGATCAAAACAAAAACACATAACCAAGGAGGCTATAAATGGCCTCTACAACAAAAGTCTGTGACCAATACTACTGGCTACTGCTAGAGTTGCCAACGTCATCTAGCTCAGTGTTACTTGGGAGCAAGAGCGAATTGGGGAGCGAGAGCGAAAACAGGAGCGGGAGCGACATTTTCAGAAGCTCCTGGTTTGGGAGCGAATCCCAGAGGGGTTCGACAACCAATGTCACTAACATCAAGGTCACTAACATCAAGGTACATAGAGGGATTGGTGCTCTTGATTAAATACGAGTTCCATACCCTAATACATGACAAAATTCAATGGAAACATTGCAATCCTCCAATCCTGAAATCCTGAAAAAAAACTGATAAGTCTGCTGGATTTTGAATGAAATCTAAAATTCTACTTTCTCCATATGAAATCCAATGAGGCCGAAACCACTCTCAAACATCCTGAGTCATTTCATGGTAATGTTAAAAATTTAAGTAAAAGGATGAAAATGAAAATTAAAGAGAATGTCACTTTTACTTTAAGAATTTAACATTACCATGAAATTTGAATAGCATATCAATAGTAGAGAGCATTTGAGTGTGTTAAATAGGGTTTTGGAGTCCAAACCAATCAGCAAACACCTTAAAATTTCATTAAAAAATGTTAAATCGTTGTTTTGGATGGAGTTACGGGCCGTTGTTTATGACTCGGCAGAGTCAATATGGAAACGGCCGAGTTGGCCGAGTCATGGCTGACTCGGCCAACTGAACCATTTCTTTAACCGAGTCACACAGTTTTGGCCAATGAAACGGATCAACTCGGCCGTTTCCGTTTCGAATCGGCCGAATTTTAAAACTATGATTATGATTTATCTAGCAAGTGAGCAACTGTCAACATTTGTCATGTCCAAAATTCAAATAATAATGTTTACAAAATATATCACTTGGTCACCGCCAAGACAAAAAAGGTTCAAATTCACAAGCCTACAAGTCTAATGATTAATCTATGACAAAAGTAGTAAATTGTGAATATATCTACTAATCTCTCCTTCCACCACGAAGAGAACGTGGCGGCGGGCCTCCACGTGGTGGCAATGAAGAAGATGGTGCCTGTGGAAGTTGTGGCACTGAAACTAATGAAGACGAACCCCCTGTTGTTGGTGTTGAACCATGGAACCTAGGAACCAAGGGACCAGATGGGGGTGGCATCTCAACACGATTATCATCATCTTGGAATTGCTCAAATAATTCATACAAAAAAAAACACTAGTTAACAAAAAAAATTAAAAACATGAATTAGAGAAATGTTTTGTAAGGAAAATTCATACCACAATGGACACACCTGGATAAAAGCGTCCTTTAATTTCTCTAATCGCAACACTCCATCCTCCAAATTGGGCTCCTCTAGATACTTGTCCCAAATCTTAAGGCCTTTATTAGTCTTTTCATTATCACAGTAATGGGACAACAATCGCAAGTTGTAATGAACATAAACCAAGCTCTCTGCCCGGTCTAAACTCAACCTTTTCCTTTTAACACTGTGGATGAAAAAATAAGAGCTCCAACACCTCTCTGCAAAAGAAGTGTTTACCACCTGTGATAGCACCCGCAATGCCAAAGTCAATAGAAGTGGAGTAGCCCCTCCATGCATGTTCCACCACTCAAGAGAAGAAAAAGTCTCTTGATTTCTAATTGCATGCATGCTCCCAAATGGACCAGTGTTAAGCATATAGTTGCTCAACTGTCTCCATACCATGGCAACCTCCTCCTCATCAAGGACTAATTTACTCAATGCAATCATAGATTTTTTGTGAACCTCTTGATCTTGGTGTGGCTTTCTCCTGCTTCCCCCCCAGGTGTTGGTGTTGAAAGCCATGATGGATGATAGTATTTAGGTGTCAAAACATATGCTAATGCGTGCAATGGAACATGTAACATTTCCCATCGGTTTTCCACCTCTGCACGAATATAATTGTACAAGGTGATATCTCTAGGCTCAACAATGTCTTTAATCTGCCCCAACATGCTATCCATTTGCTCATACACCTCCCCAATTATTGGTCGATCTGAATCTCCAAACTTGATCATGTAATAAATTGGTTTGGTGAATTGCAAACATATTTAACCTGTGACCAAAAGTACATGTCAAGAATAGTGCCCTTGGCTGCATTAGCACCATCTCTATCAATGTTAATTTCATCCCATGTTTCAGCACACACCATATTAGTTAAAACTTGTCTCACCTTCACTAGCCGCCTAAAGGTGAGGTAATCACTGGCAAATCTTGTCTTTGCAAGTTTAAGCAACTGCAACTTGGAGTAAGTACCATAGAAGTATTTTACCCTTGTATGCCCTGTGATGAATTTAATGAGTTGCTTCCCTCTCCTGTAAAGCTCATTAATCCACCCACATTCTTTATGCTTCACAATATCATGCATCAAAAGGTTCAATGTGTGAACCAGGTGCCCAGACCAAAAGATGTGTGGATGAGTACGCTCAATAAATTTTCCTATTGCCTTACAATTCGCTACATTATCTGAGATCACTTGAACCACATTATTCGGACCAACATCTTTGATTGATTGCAATAGGAAAACTGCAATGTTTTGGGAAGATGCACTGATGGAGGAGGAGTCATGACATGTAATAAATACTGCACCACTAGCAGAAACACCAAGAACATTTATCAAATGTTGGTTTCTAATATTTGTCCACCCATCTGATACAATGGATTCCCCACAATCTACACACTCAGTTGTAAAATGTGTCAAAGCTCTTTGAACCTTTGCTTTTTCTCTTTCTAATAACATTGTTCTAGCTTTCTCATAGTTGGGGGACTTGTATCCTTTTGGGGCTCCATTGATGGCCTTTACCATTTCATGCCAATAGGGAGAGTGAAGCACATTGAATGGTACACCGCAAGCATAAAGAAATTGGACTATCTTTCCATCCACATCATCCCTCCCAGCAACATTAAGGAAATCCCCTATTGTTCTTTTACCTCCAGAGCTTCCAGAAGTACCTTGAGGAGATGAGCTACCAAATCTAGAGGTTGCACTTGATTCAGAATGAGTTTTTTGTTTCTTGATTTTATGTTGTGCAGTCTCCTCTATTTGGATGTATTTTCTTCTTTGTTCAGATGAAATGTTTGGGCAAATTTGTATCCCCACAGCACCCTTTTTATCGTCACTATCCATCACCCCAAAAAGATGCCTCCACACACAAGTATATGAACCACTAAATGGTTTTCCTCCATGACAACCATGAGGGCACAAAAATTTGTAGCTTCCACCACCCTTTCCCCCTTCAAGTTTGGTCACATAGTTCGACAAGGGTGTTAATGTAGCTTTCCCCTCTAGTTTTTCAGTTTCCCCTTCAGGTTCAACTTCATCCCCTTCCTCTTCAAACCCTTCCTCCTCATCATACATTGGGTCACTCATATTGGGACCACTGTCCCCTTGTGTTTCTTCCATTCTATTCCTACTCCCCCTAGCCATCATTAAAACCAAAAGTGGAATGATACATAGAAGCCAAAAGAACACCATCTTGGAATATGGATATAGGTGGTGGGCAACCTGCAATTAAATGAGCAAATAAAAACAATGGAAAAGAGTAGGAGAGGGAGGAGAAAAATACAAAAAAAAATAAGGGAGTTTGGGGTTTGCACTTACCTCTTTAGCTCTTGTAGATGAAGTCCTCCAAGCTCCTCCTCCTTCACTCCTCCAAGCTCTCTTCTCTTCTCCTCTCTTCTCTTCTCCTCTCTTCTCTTCTCTTCTCTTCTTCTCTCTTCTCTTCTCCAACTCTCATAAACTCAAAGTGAGAAAATGAGAGATGAATGGGGGCTTAAATCCCTTCATTCCCCACCCTAATCCAAGGTGGACCATCCCCAACAAGTCAAAATACAAAAAAAATTTAAAAAAAATTGTTTTTTGGCCACGCGGTGGAAATGGAGGAAGCGTGTACAGAATCGTACACAATGTGTACGCTTTGTACTCTGAAGCGCGGCGCTTCGTATGGCCGAAGCATCGTACGAAGCGTGTTTCGTTTTCGGTCACACGCTTCCGAAAATTCTAGAAAGCGTGTTTATTAGTCCAAAACGCATTTCGTACGACGCTTCCACCATGCATTTGTACGAATCGTAGATTGGGGTTTAGATCCGAGGGGGGACATTTTCTGCAACACTGAGCAAGACTATTGACATTTTGCAATTGGTTCATTCTGATCTATGTGATATGTTTCTAGTGACATCTTTGGGAGGATATTTCTATTATGCTATCTTTGAGGAAGACTTCTCTCGCAAAACTTGGATTTATTTCTTGAAGAAGAAGGACGAAGTGTTCACATGGTTTCGTTCTTTCAAAGCCTTGGTCGAAAATCAAACAAGGAAGAAGATCAAAATATTGAGGACCGATAATGGAACTAAATATGAATCAAATGAGTTCAATGACTATTGTAGAGAAGTTGGCATTAAGAGGGAGACTACTCCACATATACTCCTGAGCAAAATGGTGTTGCTGAAAGGAAGAATTGTTCTATTATAGAAGCCACTCGTGCCATGCTTCATGATCAAAGCCTTCCGAAGTTCCTATGGGCAGAAGCTGCCAACACTGCCATGTATGTTCAAAATAGATGCCCTCATCAAGCATTGGACTCCAAAACTCCCAAAGAAGTTTTCACCGGTAAGAAACCTAATGTTTCTCACTTTAGAATTTTTGGTAGCCCCGTGTATTTTCATGTGTCGAAAGAAAAGAGAAGCAAATTGGATGCATCAAGGAAGAAAGGAACATTTGTGGGCTACAATGAAACTTCTATGGCATATAGAATCTATGTGCCTGGTCAAAGAGAAGTGGAGATAAGTCATGATGTCACCTTCGATGAAGATGATGCCCTTGGGAAGATTAGTAACCTTCCTATTTCAAGGAAGGACAAAGAAGCAGATACAGCAAAGCAGGGAGAACCACAGGATGAGCCGATGCCCGACGTTGAAGGACCAATGGATCCCATTAATCCACCTCCTCAT